>WSXT02238574.1:0-15764 GCA_011762715.2 Neuroterus valhalla
CACTCAACGCAAGCCGACAGCGCGGGCGAAAACCGTGGTTTGGTGGGGTCTTGGGGGTAGATAATCATGACGTTAAAAGAAGGTGGGGGGGGGGGGGGTCAAATTTTGCACAAATCTAATACCTCCTCATAATGATGAGAATGTAAAAATTGGAAATTAGTTATTGAAAGTTGATAACGTTAAACAATGGAAGTTGAAATACTTGAAAAATAATGAATGAATGAATTTGGTGATTAAATTTTTTTGAAAGATTATCAAATGTATCGATGCATGGAAGAAGACATTGCTAAATAATTAATTGTTGATTTCGTGGAAAAAGCGGAATGGCATCCATTAGTATATAACCTGATGGAACCTTTTGAGGAGAATAATTATTGTTGAAAATGAGAATAATTTATCGTCATCAAAATGTCTCTGGAAACTCAGGAGCCTAATAGTTATTTACATTCGATTGCTTCGATATCACAGATAGACAAATAGAGCATTTGTTTGAGAGGATTGTTTAAAAAATAAAAATTTGTATCACTATAGTACGTGTTTTTTGAAGGGCGAGCTGTAAAAGTAGTTCTTCCAAAAACACAATTGGGACTCGAAATAATATGAGATTGAAAAAATTTTCGGTTTTCAAACAAAGGACTTGGTTTCTTAGGGTTTCAACGAGTTAAAACGCGAAATAACTTAGTTTGGGTTTTAACGGTAACATGTATAACAAATTAAATATATTTTGTAGCATTTGCATCCAAACCAAGCATGTTTTTTGGATAGCTGCTTTATGTTTTTCTAATATTTTTCAATGAATCCAAGTATTTCTTCGAAAACAGTGTACGTCAAGAGACAATTTTTTTTAATTTTCTTAGAAATCATCCATGACAGATTGATCCTGGATTTTTCCAGGATTCATTTTGCGAAAAAATGTTTGAATCAGACAAGAATTGGTCCCGATAATCATGTCCTTTATCAGTACCGGCAATATTCTTTTTACCGGCAGCGGTATTTTCTTCACCGGTACCGGTATATAATGTATTAACTTTTTATGTAGAAGAAAAATACGGAACACGTGTCATGAATGTATGTGTTCAAAATGATAATTTTGTTCCTGTTATTTGTTATAATAGACTTATATATAATACATTAGTGTGCAATAATTAAATAAGCCCAGTGCATTTTTTTGTTTTGGAATATAACCAACCAAAAAATTTGCTACTTGCCTTGAAGAACAAAAAACTGATTGAATAATGTACGGATGTTGTAATACATGCGAACATATCCTATTTTCTGCGAAAGTGATATGTTCGGGAAACCACACCTTACAATGTTTGAATGGTTATTGATTTTTGATAAGTTTTGAGTAATCGAGTTTAATTATATTTTCAATTTTCGTAAGGAGTTAAATTTGATTTAAATCATTTTTTGCAGTGCATCAATTTGAAATTATAATAGCGTGTAAAGAGAGTAAATGGATTGTAACGGACTCATATGATAAAATGAAGCCACGGAATCCATAATTTGTTCATTTTCATGCTATCTCGCACATTACCTGAGTCATTGCGATAAACTGAAGCAATAAGATTCCGTTATCGCTCGAACGGGTTTTACCTATCGCCCTCATTAAGCGCTAATTCACTTACTTATTCCTCGTTAAAAAGTACCTCTCGTACAAATTATATTGCTTTAAGAATGTTTTGTTATACCTGTTGATAGGAATGTACGTAACACTCGTTTCAAAAGAATTGTAAGAAAGGTTGCTCTACAACTTTATATTAAGAACGTTTAGTTCAATAGCAGGTAAAACTATGTATATCACACTAAATAAATATTATAAACATTAAATAATGGAATATTTCTAAATGTGCACGTTTTGGAAATAGAGTAAAATTGTAGAGAATAATTGAACAATATCCAGTAAAGTACATTATTTCTTCAGTTTCGACCTTTAGTTCATGCAGTGCATAGTTTCCGGTTTTGAAGGTCCAAGAAATAAAAGGCAAAAGAATATAAATTCAACTTTTCGGACTCTATATAGTCTCCTATTAAGCCTGAAGCAGAAGTTTGAAGAGAAGCAGATATTTTCTGGGTTTATTGAATTTTTATTGACCACACAGAGATATTTGGAAGCGCACTACCAAGGGAAAGTAAACACTTATAGAATTCTACCTGCAATACTTCTTCCCTACGTTTTTACTGTGAGTCATAGAGTAAAAATTGAGCAAAGATTCTGGGAGTAAACCTGAATTTGGGTTAAACAAATAATGATAATAATAAATAAATCCAAATAATATCACTATGTATTCAACAAAATAAAGGATAATTTATATTGTTGAAAGTTGTGCCCTCTCCATAACACTTATGATAACCTACAAAAATTACTGCACTTTACGTCACTCTTGTGTATATTCTCTTCAAACTTTAGCTTCAGGATTGATAAGGGATTATACAGAGTCCGAAACGTCGCCAATTCATCAAATTTAAATTCTTGCCTTTTATCTCTTGGATCTTCAAAACCGGAAATTCATGCACTACATATAGAATATCCAGTAATGTTCCTAATCTGAATAAGTAGAGAAAATACTAATTATTATTGATCTGGAAAATTAGATAGCATAAATTTAACTACTTGGGTTTGTAAAATGTGCCGCCGTACTTTATTGGCGGACACAACTCTTTTTCTTTTTTGGTGTTAACACATGATGAAACATATTTATGCATCAGCTTGACATATTTTATGTGGGAGCATTCTTCACGAATTAGGAAGCTATTATTTTTCATATTAAAGAAGAAGCTTAACGAATTTTGTATTATTTTTTTTTAATTTCATTATTTCATAACATTTTGAGTTTTTTTAAATTTGCATAACTTCTACGAAACAAATAGGGAACAGTCTACTAAAAAAATCATAGTTTAGAAAGTTATTAGTCCCATTTATTTGATTTGATTTACAAAGTATATATGCATATCTTCTCCATCAAGCTATATTTGTGTATAATCATGCCAAGTCGAAAGACCAAAATTCAATTAATAAGCTGATACTATATATAAACTTAAGCAAGTTGAGTTTACAGGATTAGACAAGGCACAATGAATCTAATTTGAACTGCTATATATATAGTTTCCTACAGCAATAATCCTATATTATAATCCTATAACAATTGTTATTCTTATCTGCATGGATATGAAAATTAAAATATGTTTTTTTATCATTTAAAACCGCATAAAATAAAATAAAATTCTACAAAATGAATGAAATAAAGGATGAATGTCGAAATATTAAAAGAAAAATTGTAACTCACCTGCATTGTGTTCCTCGTCATTTGATGCAAACTCCGAATCCTCTACATCCACCAAACTCCGGATGCTGAAGACACTTTTGGCGACTCTTGTTTTCTGATGATCAGCGACGCCTTCCGGCGGACGTCGCGGCGTCGTGCTCAGGTCCATTCCGCGATGGAAAAGTGCACAGTTCACAAAAATACACTATTCCCTCCACCCTCTAAAATATTTCAAGTCTATATCTACAACTCTCTTCCTTCTAAACATTTTTCAAATTCAAAATCCCACTACAATATTCGTCGAAAATTCTAAATTGGTCCTGCCACATAAAAAACAACTCGAATCATTTGTATCACACTTTTCTAAACTTTTCAATTTGTCTTGCAAAAATGCACCACTATTCAGAAAAGCAATGACCAACTAAAATTCCTTTCACAATTATTTTTCACACTTCCTTCCTCATCCATTCAAATCATAATTGGTTCATTACTCCAAGACACGATTTTCAATGAAAGGAATATTAATAACAATTCTTGATCAAGGAAAATCTTCTTCTGCAAAAACGGATCGTAAACAGTCGTAGGCATTCGGAATCAATTAGCTCGAAGACTCTAATTTTGTTTACGTCTTCCTTTACGCCCGTGTTTACTTTTCTGAATAGAGCAATCTTTTCCTTCTTGGCTGAGCCCGTGAATCAGTTCTGAGGGAACTCGAGCGTCTTTCATGGTGATGGATGTCACTGCCGACATTGCAAAAACTATTACGAAAGCTAGAGTCGACGATCACTGTAATCTGCTGCTCTAGTAGCGAGTCACGACAGCTTCTGCTGCAGGACATTAGATTGCGGTGCAGCGTCCTTCTGCCTCCGTCCTAATTATTTCACCACTAACGAACATCTACCTGTCTCTTGACATCCGTTAAGAATGTAATTAGGATGCGAGAGCGACTTGCGACACGCGGCCTTCTCAGAATTTCATTTCAGAGACCACGGGAATTACACAAATTGCATATCACTCCCATACTTATCACGTACCCATTTGGCAGATGAAGAGCTGTGTTATCAGAGAAAAATGTCACTAATTGGTGCTCATATGATGATCGGCCTTGCAGTACCATTTTCAGGTACAAGGATAATTTCATTATGTTGAGTCGGGTGCAAGGTGACCTTCAACTGATGATTGATACTGCTGACAACTTATCTCATAGTTGATGAAATCCTGTAGTTGATGTTTCTTGAGGATGTAATATTTTTATAGAATATCCGACTCCGGGTAAGAGATGAGCTTCTTGATGACAACTGATTCTCAAAACAGATGCTTTGCTTCACTCGATCATAGACTTGATCTCATGAGTTGAGATGCAACATCTGGTTGTCAAACTGATTTAAAGGAATTATCCAATTCTCCAGCAACTCTATGATGACAAGCAATCATCAAACTCGATGCACAATCCTTCATATGACCATTGGTCTGATTTGTCATCTTGAGATCTGACCTACAGGAATAATTTAGCTGATGGTTGATAACTGCGATGGCAAGTACAGTCTATTAGTAAGTAATGCGTTGATACCTAAATATCTGGGAGACAAGAATGTTTTCAGGACTTGTAGATCAGACATAATCCAGTTTAGAATCTGAATCTTTTTGCTGGGACGATGTGATTGGGATAGTATTTTATTGGATAATGTGATTGGGAGAGTATGATGCTGGTTGACAGGACGCGCACAGTTTCACGGTCCGATGAAACGAGGGTCCGGCACGAGCACACGCGTATCGCGGACTCCTGGTCAACAATGTGCTTGATCCGTGTTCCCTCCACTTGAGCGAGGTCGATCGACCCACCGAGGAGTGAAAGAGGTAGAGGGAAGGCACCTCTCACTGAGCAGAACGCCCCCGTGAAACAAAATGGAGTCTCTTGGAAACGCCTCCAAACCACCCACGTTAAAAAGATTCAGTGGAGGAACGAGGGTTGACAGGACACTTAACAGGAGGCTCCGCCACACTCTAGTCGTGCTAACATTAACGAGGATGTGTTTAATCCTGCCAACGCTCCCTAACGAGCTACCGTAAATTTAATGGCGACTCAATGTATATGCGTTGATGCTTTTAATTGTTTACGCATTCTGGTATGTGTTTTTAAATTTATGTATATTTATAATTATGGGATGAGTGTAACGATTAACGAGTTGAGATCCTTAAAAATAAATAAATAAACAAGCGAAAGCATGGATGAAGGATGATGTGGAAAGATGAAGGGGCCTAATGCGATAATGTGTCCTCGAAGCTCTGCTGAGCGAGAATTTTATGTCTCAAGGGGGGCAGTAGAAAAGTTCTTGGGTGCACCGTGAGATGTATGGATGGATAAGGAAATACGTTGATTAAAATAATGGGTGAGGTTGTCTCGTAGTCAAGGAAAGGAGGGGAGTTACATTGATGATGAGTTATGTTAGAACTTGGTTCTCTCTTGCATAAATACAGATAGTCATCAGGGTGTATATTGAATTGAGTTTTTATTACAGTTTTAAGAAACTTGAGCACAATCTTCAATGCTTGAAAAAAAAAATTACATTAAAGGAATGTGGAAAAACAGTTTTTAATTGAAAAAGTTACCGACTTTCCAGTAAACATAATAGGAGGAACAGCAAATTTTCTGAACCTGCTAAATAATAAAGCATTGAATACTTTTAAGATTCGAATCAGTTTAGAAATTTATTACCATTCAGTGAAATGACCTCTTGGTTATATTTAAATCATATGACTCGCTAAAAACCAGGCATACTATATCTGAGCTTCAATCGGTCAAAATTGTGTCACTGAATCAAATAAGTATAAGAATAACACTGATTCACAACACAATATCACTATCATTTCAATACAGCTGAGAATGATTTACTAATTGAAATCAGTAGGGATTTTATACTGGATCTCGCTTCTTAAAATTGAGGGAGGGACCAAATTGATTGGAGGGTGATGAGGGCTCAATTTATTTTAGGCTTATCGATTTGGTAACGTCATTCAGCATATTTAAAAGGACTGCCAAAACCACTTATGTGTGGCAGTCATAGTTAGAATTTCACCTTAATCGATAACAAAACACCTTTCTTATCACATGGAGAAAACTGATATGGTTGCAACAACTAAAATTATCAAGTTGCGAGCAATATGGTTGCATCTTCCACAAGTCTTGTTGAGACATCTTTTATTTAAGTTCTCAGATCCAAATGATATAGTTGCCACAACCACAAGCTTGTAGTTGTATATTGTAGCTCCAACAACCACGCCATTTATAGCCCAACCAAATTCAATTTGTGCCGCTTCTCTTGCATGTAGTTGGATCAACTCATGATATGGTTGTCACAACTACAATCTTGTAGCTACAGGCTTGTGGTTGCCACAACCACAGTGTGTGGATGTCTCACAGGCACAGTGTTTGCATCTCAACTATTTCTGATTGGTTGCGCACAGTTGTGCATCAATTTAAGGAAATAAACAAAAGAGTAACTTCTTCAAGTTGAGATGTGGATCGTTTGCCCCTAATTATTGGACAGAAAATGCATTGCCCAACATGAGCCCAACTGATCATCTAGATTTGGTCATTGGCTGGTTTTGAGCGTCACAAACTTACAACTCATAAATTAGCCCAGTTGGAGTGCAATTAGTTATTCATGAATACCGTTTTTTCGCTTTTCCAAAGATATGTTACTTGCCATATATTAGGTTGAAAATTAGAAGTGTATTCCAGGCCATGATTATATGTACACCGAAATCCACGTGCAATAGTTCCTAATGCCCCTATATTCAGAAATTTCAAAGTGCCATACACCAGTAAATAAATTACTCCTACTCAAATACCAATCAACGCAGGTTGTTACAGAATCTTTATTCCTAATTCTAGGTGTTTTCCAGGTTTGTTCGGGGATAATGTAAACGAATTTCTGAATTCTCTTATGTAAATTCTATTATATGCAAAACAGCGACTTTTAGATTTTAAGGAAGAAAGAAATATCACGAAAGAAAAATAATCGCATGAAATGGGAGTGAAATATAATCCTGCTTTTCTAATTCCAAGAAAATCAATTACTTCCGTCTGAACACAATAAATTGAATTATTGAGAGCTTTTATATCCCAGGAGTTTCTACATACACTTTGAAGTATTTAAAAATAAATTAGCTTCCAATTTCATCAATAGTCATATTCATATTAATTTTTCCTTGATAAAAAAAACTGATTCACGTCTCAACATTGTTAAATTGTTCAATTTTGAACTTTTTCAGTTGAAAACGTTGATTTTTAACCGGAATAATGAATTTTCAGGTGAAATTATGAATTTATGAACAAGAAGTTATAGACAAGAAACTTAAGTTTCAAGAAGAAAGATTTCATCCTACCATAAAGTCGATTTTTCGAAAACAAAAATATTAGCTTTCAATAAAATGATTGAATTTTTTGAATGTAAAAGACAAATATCCATCCAAATTGTTGAGTTTTGAACTTTTTCAGTAAAAAACGCTGATTTTCAACCAAAATAATGAATTTTCAGGTAAAATGATGAATTTATAAACAAGAAACTTAGATTCCGAAGAGGAAGGTTATATTCTACCGTGAAATCTTTTTTTTTTAAATGTGAATTTTCAATAAAATTATTGAATTTGAAAATTTTTGAAGACAAATTTTTATCCAAATTGTTGGAATCGAACTTTTTGAGTAGGAAACGTTGATTTTCAACCAAAATAATAAATTTTTAGGTAAAATGATAAATTTATAAACAAGAAACTTAGATTTCGAAGAGAGAAATAATATTCCACCATAGAATCGATTTTTCAAAAAAATATGTGAACCTCCAATGAAATGATTGAATTTTTTATTTTAAAAGACAAATTTTGATCCAGATTGTTGAATCTTGAACTTTTTGAGTAACAAACGTTGATTTTTAACCAAAATAATGAATTTTCAGGTAAAATGATAAATTTATAAACAAGGAACTTAGATTTCGAAGAGAAGGATGACATTCTATTGTAAAATCGATTTTCCAAAAAAATATGTTAACTTTCAATAAAATAATTGAATTTTCAATTCTAAAAGACAAATTTTTATCTAAATTGTTGAATTTTGAACTCTCCAGTAGAAAACGTTGATTTTTATTCAAAAGAATGGATTTTCAGGTGAAATAATAAATTTATAAATAAGAAACTTAGATTCCGAAGAGAAAGATAATATTCTACCAGAAAATCGATTTTTCAAAAAAAAAGTGAACTTTCAATAAAATGATTGAGTGCCTAATTTATTGAATACGAACAAAATATTGTGTTTCCAAAATCAGATACATTTCTTTATTATCTTGCGTGATATGAGTCTCTTAAACTATATAATATTATTTCTTGGTTATCTATTTCTTTGAAGTAAGCAGATTTCTTCCGAATTATTGTGATACCATAGTAAAAGAGTAATTTGTATAATACTTCGCGTTGTTGAGCCGTAAAAATAAACTTCCCAGTTCTTTATGGAATTATTCATATTCAAACTCAAATTTTTCTTTCCAAACTATCAGTGCTATAAAAAAATAGTTGCAGGAAATTCTGTAGGTTTTCTTTAGGGCGTTTCGACACATCTTGCAATGGTCGGCTACAAATTCGAATTTAAGATTTTTTCATGCTATTCTACACCGAATCTAGCGTGATTTCGTGGTTAAGTGGAGTTTTATAGACATAAGTATAAAATTGGAAGCTATTTCCGGATAACTTGAAGTTTGTAGGTCTTGTTTGAGGGAGAGACCGTCTTTTGGCACCGTGCGAGTCTACTGGCGCCCTCACTTCGCGGGACGCTCTCATGTTGAATCTTATGGAGCAAAAGTTAGTACCGTGGCGGCCACGGTCTCTTTCGGGGGACGCTGCCATAAGAATACGTGTGAATTTCGACGGCAGCACCAGGCGAGGCACAAAAAACTGTCTAACTTTAACACGTCTGTTTTGGTTTAAGAAATCACTTTATACCATTTTTGGGATTACCTTTGTCAAACACATCAGGAACAAGATTTATATTCCAAGTCTAAATATCGCCTGGTTTTAAGATGTGAACGAAATAGGACTATGTCTACCAAAATTTTATCTAGGATAATAGATTGAAACAACAGGACCTAGGCCTGAAATTGAGCACCTAGAAAGTCAGAAAATTAACGTTGAGTCAGAAAACGGACTGCAGTCGAGTTGCGTCCTATGGTCGAATGGTTGGATCGAAACTTATTTGGATTTCGAAACCGGTATTCATTGAACTATCCGCACAGTATTTAACGATTCCATTTCTTTTGAAGGTTGTAGATTCCATTTAGGCCAATTTTTGTATCGCAAAATTCAAGAAATCGGTTCTTTTTCCAGAATATTTTTCGGCCTTGCTCTTTTAGATCCATCCAAAATTGAAACATTTTTTAATGAAGAGCCAATTAAACCATCAGACAAAAGAGTCGAACAGTTCTGTAGTTTAATTTTTAAGAATTATATGTCAAGCAATTCCAATTTTCCACCTAAAATTTGAGCTGAATTTTTTTCAACAACAATAAGTACAACGAATTTTTGTTAAGCATATCATTCGAAATTGAACGCAATGTTTAACTGTTCCCATCCTAAAATTGATCAATTCACAGAATCTTTGAAGGGGGTTCAAGCCTTTTCCTATATAAAAATTAGGAGCAAAGGTTGAAGGAGGCAAGAAATTTTATAGAAAGGAAAATTTCTCATTGATACAATGTTGTCTTTGCAAGTAGGTTTCATAATTAGGCTCCAATTCCTTCGTGATGTCTCGCGCAAATTTTTACCTGTATAGGTTAGATACAAATAAACTGAAAATAGCAAACTATTAAAATATTGTTTAATACGCGACAATTGCTATTTTTATTATGTTTTTATCAAAAAATAGTCAATAGCAAGATATTTAAATATTATTTTATGCGTGACAATTTATATTTCTATCTTGTTTTTATCTAAAAACAGTAAAAAGCGAGATATTTAAATATTATTTTATGCGTGACAATTGCTATTCTCATTGTGTTTTCATCTGAAAATAGTAGAAAGCAAGCTATTTGAGAAATTCTCAAAAAGTCATTCAAATTAGTTAGTCGTGAAATAGGGCAAGGAGGAAGGTAGGTGAAGCGGTGAGTGGAGCGGGACAGAAGGAACGAAGAGCGAGGATGCAACTCAGTCAGACCCCCTGTTGGTTTCGACCTCAGGACGCAACTCGACCGCACCGCAGAAAACGGGCCGAACTGACCCAATAAGAACTGAAAATCAGTTGCTATTATTTCTTAAATATATCCTAGATTGAAATTGAAATCCAGTATAAGGATGTGGAATAGCAGAAGGGAATAGCTAAGTTTCAATAATGCGAGAATATAGAAGCAATTTGTTCACTTAAAATAAGTATATGCAATTGATACACATGTATATCTTTTGTTTTCATATATATTGGATTTATCTGTATCTGGTGAATTGGTTCATCTTAGTCGTATAAAGAAGCAGACTACATCTATATACAGCGTCTTTACGTTAAACTATCTGAATATTTCATGTCTATAACTTGGTAAAGATATGAACTTTTCTCCAATCGATATCTTTCCTCAATAAAAAGATGTTTTGTTGATGATGTTTGAAAACACACTTTGGAAAGAATTGACATACCTTGAAAATCGAAATTAGGTGAGTTTTTTTCTGAGTACACTCACTAGGCGCTGGAATCAATTCAAACTCACAGTTGTTTGCAAATAGAATTTGGTTTTCGATTACAGTTGACTAGAAACCGGCAATAAGAATAATAATAACCACAAATATTACAACTTCCGACTTATTAGATGACTAATTGTCGAATACTATCCTCGATCCGAGTTATAGAGATTGACAAATTTTAAATATACTTGAGAAGGAATTCGAAATTTAATCCGATTTTTTTTGTTTAAAATTATTATTACACAAAGATTGATTTTTTCACAAGAGGGATGAATGTAAAGTTTAAAACTTTATGTTATATTGTTCGTGCAATCCCGATAATTCAGAATCAAAATCAGTTCTGTTAAATTAGGAGTGTATACTAATAATTTTTCGCGCTCAGTTTTTAGTATTTGTTAAATATGAACTAGATGATAAGGAACAACATTCCGGCTCTTGAATGATAATTTATATAATATTATATAGAAGTGACAGCTTCTTGGTAATTTATTTTTTTTTAATTGAAGTCAACTAATTTACCCTGCAATTCACTTTGTCTGTGGGTATATAATTAAATAAAGAATTAAATAAAAAATAAATAAAAATACAGTAAAAAATTATCAGCCAAATAGAATTTGAATATTTAATTATAAACATTTATTTGCTGAAACTGACAAATTCGTCGAGTTGGATGAGAAGACGTAGTTGCCAAGAATTTCAGCAGCTCCTCTTCAGTTCAGTATGCCGCTTATTCAGGAATGATTACTGGACTGCTGAAAACTTTGCCAGATTTACAGTACAGAGCACTATAAACTGTTATTTGATTGGAACATCTATTTTTAAAATTTTTCAATCATTACACGATTCTGGCACTGAATATGCAACTCTTCAATTACAATTTTCTCCTAGATGCGGTTTGTACCAAAAGCTGTCATCCATAATAGATATAACCACTCTGATCTTCTCTTCTGAATTTTTATCAATTTTTGAACTGCAATCCTCTCTCACTTATAAGGAGGGTGTAAATAAACCTACCCAACTTCACACTATACCGCCTTTCTCCCTCTAAGCAACATCAATTGTAATTGATCAGAAGAAGAGACGCAGCATAGGGTGAAGTTGCCAAAATGATAGATTTATACTTTTAGGCGTACATACACTGGGATTCCAATTACTGTCCAGCTTCGGGCATGGTCTTCACTGGCCTTGGACTAGAAGAAGTCGTGCTCCTCAGCAAGAAGTCAGGACCGTAAAGCAAACCATTTCTATTTGATTCGCGTCCTTAGTAAAAAATTTCGAGGCATCTTTGAATTTCTCTATTATTTGGCACTTCTCTTTGAACAACAAACGCCAGCTCTTGTTCTCCTTCGACATTTTTGAGCGACACGAGAGGCTTACCGCGACAAATTTAACCATTTTGCTGGAGGAAAAACCCGAAGCTGAGACGTGAGCAACCGTGTCTCAAGCTGAATGGCACCTGGATTAGGTGTCTCCTCACGGTGTATCTGGAATACCAGGCGACCTCCTAGAATCCTAGTCACCCAGAGTATGCTTATGCAGGCTTAGCCTTGCATACGGCGCTTTGAAAAGATGGATGGATCCTTCATCTCACAGTAAGAACAAAGTGAGAATGGGACACCCGTTTTAGACACCAGCTACCTTCAACGGGAATTACCCTAGGTGGTGTTTGTCCTACCCAGTCGGGGGTTCTGACGCCACACACGCCTGCCGAGTTTAGGTCATAAGTATGTGTATCTTCTTCTCTTGAGTCAGCTGACTGTATATATGCATGCCAAGCCGGGACAGCGTGCATTTTATCTTTACTTGGCGCATAGGTTTTGAAACCGAGATATCTGCTTGCATATACTTACCGAATAGAGGGCCCTCGTTTCACGTAATGCAATTAACGCATCATCTACATCTAAAGACCAATGCGTATATTGGTAACAGAACCTGTCAGTAGTACCCCAGAGAGGGGGTTCATCGAACCCTAGGGCAGGGTTCAGGGAACACTGTTCAGATTCTACCTGCAACAAAGTTTACCTTCAGGATTTTACTGTGCTGGCTAGTTGCAGGAACAAATAGACATCACTGAAACGGGATGATGGATTCTTACATCTGGACCATCACTTGTTACGCTTATGATTCAGCGGAAGCTTCGGTCGATCTAAATCAAAAGGTGAAACCGATGATGGATCGAAAGACCAAAGGGTGCTTGTATCAGCTGAATAAGAAGATCTCCCGCACTACGCTATTCTTGTGGATACCTCTGTGAATACACTAATGATTGTGAGTAAAAGGTCACTCATGTATTTTATGAAGGGTGACCTGGAAGTGCATGCTCATCAAGCAGAGCAACTCAGCTTCTCTGAAAGGAACGTCAAGGGGTACACACAAGAAATTCGTATGGACTTTGGATTGGACAAGAGTGCCAAGAATCATCTAAACTCCAAAGCGAGGACAAGTTGCTAGGGTTTCCGAAAACAACTTGCTAGCGTTTTCGGGAACCATGAGCTCGTAGATGCACGAAAAAGGTCTTGATTTAGGCTCCGAAGTAGGCTTGTTTCAAGGTATAGTATAAATAAGCTCTCAGGTAAAAGGACAGACTTAAAAACTGTTTATGGCAACAAGGTTAACTGAAAACAAGCTGCAATTTACACAAGACGTTTTTTTTTAGCGTAGGAGTGCTATTAAACGCCTTAGTGCTATACACACCTATACCCATTTATCTAGGGTCCTAAGCGAATCTGAGAGCCACATTCAGGATATAGCATCAGTAAAGGAGGTTCTTCAAAGTAGATAATAGTACCTTATTTAATAGCTTTGATCTTTAATCACAGAAAAAACAGATGTGGAAATTTGTTGCAAGTTAGATTCAACTGTGATCTTTTGGCGTTGAACAAGATATCTGCGTCTTATAATTCTTGCCATCCCGGCTCTATTCTATTCGTCTGGGATTGTTTTATGGACGAAGCAAGAGCCTATGTCCCTCGATATCGCTACGCGCAAGATGATGCATATGAATCGCATCGTCGCAAACGGAAGAGAGGATCTCCTGGTTATGGTCAGGAATCCCGAGCAAAGCCGTGGAGCAGGCGGCCAAGACCCTTGATCTGGATCTCAACCACAGGAGTAAGGAATCTTAGAAAACTCCATCTTAATTTTTCACCTATAAAGGTTCAAGTAAAAAAGCAGAGGTCAACAACTTGCTTGAACTGTTCCTCCACAAAGAAATACATGGAAACTTTTACACAGAGGGTTTCATTTTCGGGTGCCAAGACGGTATCATTCCCAAGTTAGTATATCATAGCAGCATTTTACGTCAATAAGTTCTCAGCGATAGGTGCAGAGCTGCTAATGCACTTTCAAAGCACCTAGATAGGACACATAGTACATACTGTCAAGGAGCACTACTTGAGCGAGAACGACTTATGTCCAAAAACACAACGTGGCCTAGTGACCCTAGAGTGCTTCACCACAATTTTTGTCGCTCTAACACTGTTGGCTACGATCCTGTCCTGCTGATCACTCGTAGAAAGATGAGAGTCAATAATTGTCGAAAATTCGAAGTGACGAATTAACTTGAACAACATATTATCGAAATAGCTCCTTTCGAAAACTTAAGATCTGACGTTGTTGTCATTGATTTTGAGATACGAACTATGTTCGTGGTCAAGTTCTCGGCTTTGGCCGAAATCAACATCATAGTTAGGGCAAGTTATCTGGAATATTTATTTGAAATATGGGCTTAAGACGATCTCAGGGTACCGTGGACTACCTGGAGACTCGTCTGACCTTTTCTATTGTGTGCTGCCCGGCTCGAGCTCGTCGCGACTCGGAATGGGACTGTGCTCAACCTGCGGCTCCCCTTTGCGGTCGATGAGAAAAACTCGAACGACTGATGCCTGGTTCCTTTCTCAGCGAAAGGTAATTAAAAATATGAATTCTTTAATTCTGGAGTAAAATATTTCAGAAATATCATATTCGACATCTACTCTTTCCAGCGATTCCGCAGCTATATGTTCATTGACTTTATACGTTAAAAATGAGTAATTTAGCATTATTTTAACTTTCTTTCAATTGATCAAACAAATACTATTTATTTAAAAAGTTATTTTTCCAAAGATGTTTTTATTCATATTTTATGGATTAAACATAATATTGGATGATTTCGAGGAGAAGTAAATTCTGTTGAGAACGTCATGTCATTGTTGCAACAATTTTTATTTGTCCAAGACTTTTTTTATTATAAATGCAGATCGGTGATATGAAATATCGAACATATAATTATATTCGTGAATATATATTGTTGTGAGCCTAATATCTATATAACTTTCAAATCCTCTTATTTAATTTATTCTCAATCCATTTTATTTGCAGTCTTATTTCAACGCTAATCGCCAAATTTTATTTTTCTCCAAAGACAATGTTCTTTTCTTGTTATCTGAAAAAAATTTTCTATCATATTTTACTACTTGTAGTAGTTGGAATAGTGTTATAAAGTAACGTAAAAAGGTAAACGGAAATCAGCAAAATGTAATAATTATGTTAATGTCAATATTTAGAACTAACATAAACATGTAAAAAAGCAGTCTTTTTAAACTTGAATCATAATTTACATCAGCGAGCTTCCATGATTCATTCAATAGTGGACAAGAGAAGATGCAAACCATCCATACTCAGTCTGACGAGAATTAGAAAAAAAACAAAATTTATGAACAATAACATAAATCTTTTGGAAAAATTTACTACTCCTCGGAATCATTCAATATTGTGTTCGATTCGGAAAGTAAAATTCGAACAATA
>WSXT02238585.1:0-15764 GCA_011762715.2 Neuroterus valhalla
TCAACTAGATTAGTTCAATTTTTGATAAAAATTAATTTTCAACCCAAAAAATATAATTTTTCAACAAAATGGTTGAAATTTAACCTATAAAAATAAAAATGTCCAAACAAAAATGTAATTACCCATGGAAAAGAAATACTTTCATTTTCAAATTCAGAAATCAATGTTCAACTAAATACTTGAATTTCCACCAAAAAAATATGAATTCATCTTTAGAAAAGCAGTTACAATTTCAACCAGAGGTGAATTTTGAATCGAAATAATGCAACTGTAACATAAAACTTTAACTCTCAACTCTCAACAAACAAGTTTAAATTTTGAACAAGTAGTTGATTTTTCAATTAAAAAGGATGAATTTGCAATGAACAATGTAAACAAGTTTTCTATCATAATTCAGAAATATGTATTCCTTCTTCGAAATACTACTTCTACTCTAAAGACTGCTTGAAGTACTTTCTTTATTTAAAATTGAAAGGAGGGAAAATTGGGACGAATTTTGGAATGGAATTTTTTTTAAAAATCCTTTCTTCTAAATCCGAATTGTAATTAGTTTGAATAGTTCCCGTTCCATGAAAAAAATTCCCTGTTTCAAGTGAAGTAATATGTCTTTACTGAAACTCCCTGCCCTAAAATAAGAACTATAATTATTTTCTGACATTCCCTGTTTCAAGTCAACTAAATTAGGAAAAGCAGATAAAACGTGATAAATACATTTTTTTCGAGAAAATTTAGATAATAACTCTTTCTGTATGTTTGGGCTATCATCAATTTGATTATCAAATTTGAGTCAGCCTAAAAAATCTCATGGAGCAACAAATTTGCAAAACGTTTTTCTTATAATGGAAAAATATTAAAATTCTTTCTCTCATGAAGTATAGATGTATTTAAATATTTTGAGAATCAGAGTCAAGGGAAGTTTCATTCTTTACATCAAATGATGATATATCTTTTTAATTTATAAAAAAAAGCGGTCATTTCTCGTATTTGTTTGGTAGAATGTCAAAAGTCTAGGTTGAGTCAAATAAATTCCCGGTCATTTCCCGGTTTTTTCCCGGTCAATAAAATTCCCGATCTTTCCCGGTTTCCCGTTCAAGTCGCCACCCTGATTTTTGTCTTAAATTTTTCCAATGCGAATGATTAATTTCGAACTACTTATGTATTTCAGATTTTTTGAAACTTTTACCTTTACCTTCAATCATCATGTGGCCCAAAGATGTCGGCATTAAGGCGATGGAGCTCTACTTCCCAGCTCAATACGTGGACCAGGAAGACCTGGAAAAATTCGACGGAGTTTCTGCCGGAAAATACACGATTGGTTTGGGCCAATCGAGAATGGGTTTTTGCACCGACAGGGAGGATATAAATTCCCTGTGTCTTACGGTTGTTAGCTGCCTTATGGACAGGTACAATATAAAACCAAAGGACATAGGTCGTTTGGAAGTTGGCACCGAGACGATCCTCGACAAGAGCAAATCCGTAAAATCTGTCTTGATGCAACTTTTTGAACCTTCTGGTTGTACTGACATCGAAGGAGTAGATTCAACTAATGCCTGTTACGGAGGCACTGCTGCTCTTTTCAACGCCATTTCCTGGGTGGAAAGCAGCGCCTGGGACGGACGTCTTGCTATCGTCGTTGCCGCTGATAACGCAGTTTACGCAAAAGGTGCGCTAGATCAAAAGATGTTTGGCAAATCAATCAAGGAAGCAAATTTATTTAAGAAATTTTTGGGAATTGAAGACAAAGAATCCAATGATCAAAAAAGTATTTTTTTAATCCAAATGTTTCTTTCCAAATAATATTGGAACGAAGTTTCTTATACGAGGGTAGAGAGGTTTCTTGGGTAGGGACCAATTTCATAAAATTATTCTGGTACCGTTACGCTGTGAAGTCATAAATTACCGTTACACTGACAGCGTTATTGGCTTAAGAATCTGATACCGGTTGAAATTTTTACTTTAGAGAGGGATGTATGGCACCCGTTGGAATTTTCACGAGCATCCTCTACGACTTATTGATTTTACGAAAATGAAACTTCTTACATTTCGCAAAATTTTTGACCAATTTTCTACCTTATTGTTATTAGCTTTACAACAAAGTTTAAATCGCGAAATTCGGACTATTTTTACGATTCTTGATATTTTTTATTATCGTTTTGAATAAAAGTAAAAAAAAAAGTAAACGCGTCCAAGTGACACGCGTAAGGAACGAAGTTCCTTCCGTCGCTTAACAAATGCGTGTCTTTGAAACACACGTTCTTTTTTATATATTCAACGTTATACTATGTCTTACTTCTGCAACAAACGATAATGAAAAGTAGCAAGAATCGCGAAGTTGGCCCGATTTTTCAGATTCAAACTTTTTTTAAACCTATTAACAATAAGGTATCAAGTGTGTCAAAATAGGTCGAAAATTTTGCGAAATGCAAGAAGTTTCATTTTCGTAAAATCAATAAGTCGTTAAGGATGCTCGTAGAAATTTCCACGTGTGTCATATATCCCTCTCTAGACTCTCTACACCCCAATGAGATCGAGATTAGGATCGCAAAACTAGACTGATTTTTACGATTCAAACATTGTTGTAAACCTATTAACAATCAAGTATCAAGTGTGTTAAAATTGGTTGAAAATTTTGCGAAATGCAAGAAGTTTCATTTTCGTAAAATCAATAAGTCGTAAAGGATGCTCGTAAGAATTTCAACGGGTGTCATATATCTCACTCTAGAGTAAAAATTTCAACCGGTATCAGATTCTAAAGTCAATAACGCTGTCAGTGTAACGCTAATTTATGACTCCACTGTCAATGTTCGGATAATGATTGATTTAAATGTTGATTTTGAAATTTTTGAAAAAATTACCCTCTTGTTCCAATAGAATTTCACATTCCAATTTTATAAAATCCAAAATAATCCAGCACCAAATGTATCGAGTATGGCTTTTTCGAGGGATTGAAAACTTGTGATGAAATATCCTGAAGTAACTTGAATTCATTTGAAGTCAGTCAGTTCTAAATTCACTTGAATACTTTCGAAGCCCCTCGAATTCATTTTATTTCACGAGAATTCTCTTAGAGTCACTCGAAATCCCCTAGAATATCTGTCATCCTGGAATTTATTCAGAAATTCCTGAGGTTTCTTCGGATCACTGGAAATAATTTGGAGTAATTTAATCCTCTTGAAATCACAAATCTCGGGAAATATCTGAAATCATTTTATTCCACTTAAAGTCACTCAGATGCACTTGGATTCTCTTGAAGTCACTTAAATTCTTTTTGAATATCCTGAAATATCTGGAGTCGTTCTAATTCACGCGAATTTGTCCAATTCACTTTAATCCTCTTGAAGTAACTCAAATTATTATTGGATCTCCTGAAATATCCAAATTCGTTTGATTTCACACGGTTTCACTTATGGCACTTGAATTCTCTCGAAGTCACTGCAATTATTTTAAAATCTTCTGAAATATCGGAAGTCGTTTGAATTCACACTAGTTCACTCAAGTCATTTCATTCCCCTCGAAATATCTGAAGTGATTTAAATTCACATAAAATCATTTGAAGTCCCTGAATTCTCTCGAATTCATATAAATTCTACTGCAGTAGAGCTGGAAAATCTTTTTTCACTATGTGCATGATAAATTATAATTTTTAAAAATAATTTCTGAATTGCAGATTAATAGGTAGATTGAGAATAATAATTTAAATGAAAATTATTAGATACATGGACAGCTTTTGATCAAACGATTGACGAATTTCCAATTCCCACATATATTTAATAGAAAAATTCGACCCTTATTAAAATGTTGTCTTTCTCAAAAAAGTTTAGTTAGATTTTGCTAGATGCCTCGTGTTTTCTCGATAAAATCTACTGAAACAAAAGTTTTTTACTCATAAACTTGACAGACCCATAAGTTTGAATATGGAGGGTGTTTGGGGTTGGTTTTAACATCCCTTAAACATTCAAGAAAGAAAAAAGAAATTGCCAAAATACTAAATCCACTGAGGATTTTTTTAATGAACTAAGAGGTAAAAATACTTTAAAATAAATGTGGGAAACATGCTCTAGCAGAAAAAGTCATTTTTTTACTTCATCTTATGGAGATTCAAACAAGAAAGTCAACATTTTTCAACCAATAAAAACTTTTATTGCGAACATATAGACATTTGACTGATTTCCGGCTCCAATAGCTCAATTGAAAAATCTCTTTGGCTTTAGTTTTTCGTAAATTCCGACTCCTCACCTGAATGTTTAAGGGGTGTCAAAAATAAGATAAATAAAATAATTTCAATAACTTTTTCTTTAAGGAGATTCCAGATATATTTTTAAGTTACTTTGAACTCCAGAATTTTATTAAAAATATCACCTGTGGGTTTAATTGTTATTAAATGTTAAATATAATTTGCTTACTTGAATCATCAAGGATGTTGAAACAATTTTAATATAATAAATTAAAACACTTTTCCTGGTAGGTTTTCCTTGCGCGAAACTTTGAGGGATGTGAGAACAACCTTCAAAATTTCACAAAATCCTGGATCTTTGAAGTTTATGGGTTAAAAACTTTCGTTTCGATGGGTTTCATCTACAAAATATGAGGCACCGAACCAAATTGAACTACAAGTTTTGGAGATGGATAGTATTTCAATAGTAGACGAATTTCCCCATCAAAAAACATGCAAACAATTGAATTTTGGCAATAGTTTAAGCCCAACTTGTTATTTTTTCTAATATCTTCTTTGGAATTTATTCATCTGCAGGTTCGAAATTATAAAAAAATGTGGAATCAGACATTTTGACTAGAAGCCATTTTCTGTACGTTTAGTGCGGAGTCATTTGATCGTTAGATTTTTCTCTTTTTTTTACTCTTCTAAAGTGCTGTAAAAAAAGCAGGTGCTGTAAGTGCTGGTTTCTGTGCTTTTAGAGTACTTTAAGATATTCTAAGGGATCTCAGAAAATTTCCGAAATTGCAAGAGATTTTGCGAGCATTCAAGGTTTGCGTTCCTCCTCAAAAGGATTCCAAATTTTTCAAAATTCCTAAAGAAATTTTAAGGGATGTAACAAATTTCAAGATAAGTTACGAGATTTTTAAGTATCTCGAAGGATCTAAAGGAATTTTACTAGACCTGCGCTAGTTTATAAAATCTCAAAAGACTTTAAAATAGAAATAAAAAAATTCATTGGATCTCGAAGGATTTGAAAGATTTTAGGGTATTTTATAAAATTTCAAAACATTTCTAATTATATTAGGATATTTCTACGGATTTCATGAGGTCTCATATGATTTCACCAGACATAAGGGATTTTTAAAATTTCAGAGGTTTTTAGAGAATAGAGTGTATTTTGAAAGTTCCGAAGTATTTCATGAGATTTTGAAGAATTTCGTAGAATTATAGAAAAATATGGAAATTATTGGAAATGATGAAATTAACGAAATTTCAAGGATTCGCGAAAAATTACATTGTATCTGAAAAGAAACTTTTTTTGTATTGAACGTAAACATCCTTTTTTCCAAAAAGGGTCCAACTGAATTTTTCATTTTGGGTCTCCAAATTTTTGTAGGAATATAAACTATTATATGATACATAAATTGGAGGGTTGAAGATATTAAAAAAAATGTCGAGGAATTTAAAAAGATTTTAACATTTCTGAGGATTTTCTAAGAAGCTTGTAGGATTTTAGAAAATTTCAAATAATCTTGAAAAGATATCTAGGATATGAATAATATTTCAAAGATTTCAAATGATTCCTACTGATTTCCAGAGAGTTTAAGGGAATACATAAAAGGAAATGTAAGGGCAGGGTGGCGAATTGACCGGGAAACCGGGAAGAAACCAGAAATTTTATTGACCGGGAAATGACCGGGAGTTTAATTAACAACCGGGAATTTACTTGAAGAACGTTTTGCAAATTTGCTGTTCTGTGAAATTTTTTTAGCTGACTCAAATTTGATAATTGAATTGATGGTTGGGAGTTACAGAAAATAATTATAGTTTTTTAGGGTAGGGAGTTTCAGTGAAGAAGTAGAATTTCAGTTGAAACAGTGAATTTTTGACATGGAATGGGAACTTTTTAAACTAATTATAATTCGGATTTAGAAAAGAGGAGTTTCAAGAAATCGTGCCTCCAATTCAAAATTCGTCACAATTTCAAAGTTCCCTCTACCTAATTTTAAATAAAGAAAGTACTTCGAGCAGTCTTTAGACTAGAGGTAGTATTTCGGAGAAGGAATATTTTTTAATTATGATAGAAAGTTTGTTTACATTGTTCATTGCAAATTCATCCTTTTTGAGTAGAAAAATCAACTATTTGTTTGAAATTTACACTTGTTTGTTGAATATCAAATTTTCTTGTTAAAGTTGCATTATTTCGGTTCATAATCCACCTCTGATTGAAATTGTAGCTACTTTCTTAAAAATCAACTTATCTTTTTGTGGTGAAAAGTCAAGTATTTAGTTGAACATTGGTTTTTGATTCTGAAAATGAAACTATTTCTTTGAGAATTTATGTACTTTGTGGAAAATTTGCCGTTTTTGTAGAAAATTAATCTTTATGGTTAAAAATTCATCTTCTTTATGTAAAATCATCTATTCTTCTAAAGATTCATCATTATACCTGAAAGTTTATCAGTTTTGGTTGAAAATCAATTACTTCAACTGAAAATTTAACTGTTTCATTTTTATGGAAAATTGATCTTTTCTAGTTCAAAATTGGAAATTTGGGTTGAAATTTGTCTTTTTGAATTTAACATTCAATTATTTCGTTGAAACTTCACAAATTTTGTTGAGAAATCGAATTTCTGGTTCCTCATTTAATTGCAAAATTCGTCTTTCTGGTTTGAAATTCAACTACTTCCGTTGAACATTCACAATTTCATTTGATTCTTCATCATTTCTTGCAAAATTTTTTTTAAAAAGATGGGTTTTTTTTTTTGGTTGAAAGTTAGTTCTCTGTGTTAAAATAATTTGTTTTCAACTGAAAATTTAATTTATTCCAATTGAAAATTCCATAGTTTCAGTTGAAAATCTATTTGTTTAGTGAAACATCCTTTTTTTTTAAATTTACAATTTGAGCAATAAAATTTTCGTTAACGATTTATCTTTTCAGTAAAAGTTAATTTACCTGTTTGAAAACTCGACTCCTTCAGTTAAAGATTCTTTTTTTTTATAGAACACTTATGCTTGTTTTAACATAAAAATATTACTGTTCCGGTTTTGGCTGAAAAAATCATTTTTTGACTTTGAAATGCAAATAAATCTTCCTGTTTAGATATTCACCTTCATGGTTGGAAGTTGAAGTGCTCCAGTTAAATATTTATCTTTTTAGTTGAAAATTCATCTTCTTATTTCGAAATTCAGCTGTTGAAGATTCATAATGTTATTTGAAAATTCATCACATTGGTTGAAATATGAACTGTTTTCTTAGAAATCCATTCTTCTTTGTTATCGCAGATTAATTTTTCAAATTGTAAGTTTAACTGTTCCAATTTTTGTAAGAAAAATGATATTTTTTGTTGAAAAATTAGAGTATTCTTTTTAGAATTAATTTATTTTGCAATTTTTGATTTGTTGTGATAAAGGATGTTTAGATTTGAATAACAATAAATGTTAGGTTTTTCGACAGACATAAATATGTTACTTCTAGTTGACCGGGAAAATTCGAAAACTTGACCGTGAAAAACCGGGAGATGACCGAGAATTTGGAATCGTTCGCCGAATCGCCACCCTAAAGGGGTATTTGGAGGATTTCAACGAATTTATAAACTTTCATGGTCCGTGCACATCTTACAGGCAGCGCCTCCTATGGCGAAATTTATAACTTTCGGCTCGCTAGTCAAATTGTTTTGCATAGGGATAAATAAGACTTTATCCATATATTTATTGCTATAACTTGTTTTTCAAAATTATTCGAGCGTAGGTTATGTGTTCGAAAAGTCCTCTTTCTCCCGTAATTGAAAGACTAATTTCTATCTTTTCTGTTCAAGTAAATTGTGATTTAAAAGTTATAAACCACAGATAGTGGACAAAACTCCCATAGACAAATCTCCCACAAATCTAAAGTTAACTTTTGCATAAAACAAGTCATCCAAAAATGTTATCACCCTTAGCATCCACTATGTGCACTTACTTTTTATTCGCGATTCAATTTTTCTTCTTTTCTTTATCTCGATAATCACATTTTTGAATGAATTCTTTTTTGCAAAAAGCCAGCTTCAGATTTGTGTAATTTCAGACAGTGCCAGTGGTTCTGAAAAATTGAGGTTATGTTGTACAAAATGATTATCGTAAAAAAATTTGTTTGTAACACAACTTGTCCATGTCTTTCATGTATAACCAATCATTCTAATCATATCTTGCCAGAGTAACTTACTTGCATTTGGAATACTCATGATTTTTTTTTTGAATAACTGTTTACACTTTTTTCACTATGACTGCCTATGCATTTGGCTAGCCGGAAGTTCCGAAAACCGCCACTGGCATCGCTACAGTCTTATCCACGGAGCGAATAGGAAATGTATTTTTTACACCAGTTTAAAAAAATAATCAACCCCTATATTCAATATTTGAAAAAGTGGAAACCCCTATTTCGCAACTTTTTTCTTTGAATTTATGCTACGATTGACACTTCATTCCGTTCCTCAAATGAGTTGAGCCTGCACTTTGTAAGAGCCATTTCTCGTCCTGTCAATAAAGTTGAAAAAATTTGATAGGTGACAGCTTAAGAATAATAAATTCTAAATCTGACAACTTTCATTTCTAGGTAGTGCAAGACCCACTGGAGGTGCTGGAGCAATCGCAATGCTCATAGGACCCAACGCCCCTCTGGTTTTGGACCGAGGCCTAAGATCTTCCTGTATGAGACATGCTTATGATTTCTACAAACCAGATCTAAGATCAGAGTATCCAGTCGTTGACGGGAAACTTTCCATTCAATGCTATCTCAGCGCCCTCGACACCTGTTACACGAGATACACCCAGAAGGCAAAAAAGAAAAACAACGAGACGATTTCCCTCAAGAGCTTCGACGCGATGCTCTTCCACTCACCCTACTGTAAACTTGTCCAAAAATCTTTTGCGAGAATCGCTCTCGTCGATTTTCTTAACATTCCCAAGGAAGAGGCCTTGCAAAAATACCCAGAGCTCTCCAGCTTCCAAAATGTTGAACTCGAGGAGACCTATTTTGACCGAGACGTCGAAAAAGCTTTCCTAACTGTAAGCAAGGGTGATTTTGAAAAGAAGACAAAACCAACTTTGTTTATTGCTAATCAAGTTGGTAATATGTACACGCCTTCGGTTTATTCTGGCCTTGTTTCCTTGCTGATTAGCAAACCAATCGAGGCCCTCGCTGGGAATAAAGTTGGGGTTTTCTCCTATGGATCTGGATTAGCTTCAAGCATGTACTCTCTGAGTATTTCTGACGATATCAGCCAGGCTTCAGAACTGAGGAAAATCATTACGAATCTCGAGTACGTTAAAGAACAATTGAAAGCGAGGCAACAACTTTCTCCGGAAGAATATACGAGGATCTTGGATGTCAGGGAAAAAAATTGCCACGCGGCACCGTATGAACCGAAAGAAAGTGTAGAGAATATGTTCCCAGGGACTTACTATCTGACTTACGTCGACGAGTTGAATAGACGAACTTACAAAAGGGTTCCAAATTATCAAAATAATCATGTCTGAACACTTGAGAAGGCTGTCTTCTTGAATGAAATTCCAAATTTCGCGCTAGAATCATACTGTGCCAAGTGCGGCATTAAGATTCTCAGGCAGGTGACAGTCAAAACTAAAAATTACGGAAATGTTAATCGTAGCCGAGTGGCGGCGCAGGCTGTACTTTTAGGCCGACAGTTCATAAAATACATGGGGAAAGTGTCAACAATGTTAAGTTTCAATTTTTTCAAGTACATTAACAAAATTACTAGATTTTTTAGTGCTTGAAAATAGAATTTTAATGTTTTGAGACTTTGTGTTTCTCAAGTTTTTTTTTAAATCAACGGCAACAATGGGATACAATGAATGCGTTGTTTTGAATGCAAGTCAGGTTATGCGACTTGCTCCAAAAAGTGCAAGTTTTTTTTGTGCCTAGTGATTTCAGAACTAATCTTGAACTGAAACCAGGTCATGTAATTTACATTAAGTACATAAATCTTGAGAATTTTTTCATACGGAGGATCCGATACTCGGAAAGTATGGGTCTGTTATTGGAACAGTAAATAATTTCATTTTTATTATTTTTCAACTTCTGCAATTGATATTGACTTGGCCGGAAAAATACAGGGAATTTCATTGATTGGGAATGAACCGGGAGATGCCCGGAAAATTAATTTAAAAACCATGAATTAACTTGACTTAACCCAGACACTTCAAAAATTGTACTCTAAAAGTACGAGAAATGACCGCTTCATTTTTATGTATTAAAAGAGATCTTATCATTTGATTCAAAAAGTGTCACGTTCCTTTTGTCTGATTTAAAATTTTGTTGAATAGATCCATACTTTATGAGAGAAAGGATTTTTTTTCCAGTAAAAGAAAAACCTTTTGCGAATTCGTTCCTCTACGAGATTTTGTTTTTGCCGACTCAAGTTTAATCAACGAATTGATGATAGCAGGGAGTTTCAGTAAAGAAATATAATTTCACTTGAAACAGGGAATTTTTCACATGAAACGTGAACTTTTCAAAATAATCATAATTTGGTTTTAAAAGAGAGGCAATTTTAAAAATCGCTCTTCCAATTTAAAATTCGTCACAATTTGAAAGTCCCCTCTTGTTGATTTTGAATGAAGAAAATCGGTCTTACTCCAATCGGAAATTCAAAAGTTGAAGTTAGAAATTGTTTTTATTGGTTAAACATAACTCTTTTGAGATTCAAAATTCAAGTATCAAAATTTCTGTTGACAATTTATCCTTTCAAGTAAAAGTTAGTTCACCTATTTGAAAAAATCAACTCTTTGATTTGGAGATTCTTGGTTTTAGTTAAAACTCTTAAGTTGGGTTTGAAATGAGTTTTTAAAATTGAAAGTGTTACTGTTCCATTTTCGA
Source organism: Neuroterus valhalla (assembly GCA_011762715.2). Classification (NCBI taxonomy): domain Eukaryota; kingdom Metazoa; phylum Arthropoda; class Insecta; order Hymenoptera; family Cynipidae; genus Neuroterus; species Neuroterus valhalla. The sequence continues at coordinate 11,034 of WSXT02238585.1, forward strand.
ATGAAAATAATTATTTTTCCAGTTCGAAATTCAAGTATTTTGTTGAAACATTGTATTTTTTTTTAGAAAATTATTCTTCCTCCTTGAAAATTAATCTTCTTGTTTGATTATTAACCTTCATGATTGAAAATTGAAGTTCTCCCGTAAAATAATAATCATTTTAGTTGAAAATTTATCATTGAAATACATAAATAATTATGTTCTCTTGATGATATCTTTATTTATTACTATTTGAATATTGTTCACAAATACAGTTTTCAATTCTCCATTTTTATAATATTAATTTATCCTATAAATCCTATTCTTTATGATATAAATCGGTAGAAGTATTCGAAATATTTTTATAACATAATCAGTTTTTATAGATGTCTTCATTTTTCCCAGGCTTATCATAACGAAGCAAAATTAATCGTCTAAATTTAGAAAGAAATATTAACTTTTAATATTTAGCTGAATTAAGGTCTGATTTCAATAAACAATATAAATGTCAGAAATACATGAAATTCAATTGAAATCTACTATTTTCATGATTTACGATATTGATATACGTCAATGCTACAAATTTAATATTTTTGTAGAAATATTGTATCTATGTTGTGAGAAGCGTATTCGTATATAGTCATAAAGATAATTGTTTCTTCACTTTTTCATTAGTACCTATTAATTTATTGGATATTTAAAATATTGAAAAATATTGTCCCAAGATAAACATATGCAAAAAAATGTATTCTGATAATTGAAATAGATCAAATTTGAATTTTTCCTATGCTCTAGAATAATTATCGGCCTAAAAGTACAGGCAGCGTCGCCACGCGGCTGCGGTCACATCATAACCTAAATATTGTAGGTCATTATGGCGTGGAATTTGAAGTACAGATGTTCGTTTTTAATATGAAAATGACGGAAAATACTTTTTCGTAAGGCGAGAGGAAATTTTCAAGGCGTGCAATTATGTGGAGAAATGTAAAGCTTAGCGTCACCGACAGTGCCAAGTCGGAGGAACCGATTCAAGTCGATGGTGAGATACCAAAGTCACATTCGGATGCATTTATCGCTGAGCTTGATATGGGGCCTACGTAGATTCAATCAATTTATTAATCGTTTTTTTACAAATGGGAGATTCGTAATGTATAAATTATGAATCCAAACTTCACGAGTAATGTCAATTCCCTTTTCTTTGTTTGGTTCTCGTAAGTTAGGAAGAAGACATTTATATAATAAAAATATAACTGTACAAGAAAAATTGTCAGTGTCTATATCAATCTAATTTTTTAGTTGGAATAACGAGTTTTTGAAAAACTACGTTTTTCTGAATTTTTTAATTTCCATTCTCAATCCAACTTTCAGAAGTTTGTAATTCCTAAAAAGTTGCATTTCTAGTGAAGAATGAAAAGGTGCCTTCTAACAGAATTTCAGTCACTACAATTTCTTATTCAAACTTAGCTATTCAGCTCGAATTTAGGTTATTTGTATCTATATTCTGTACGCGCCGAATTTTGTAAAAACTTTCTGAATATTGGAATCCTAGCTTCAGTCAGCGATCAATTGTATTGTAAATAATTTTTTTATTTATGGCTATTTAGACTCAAAGAAAATCAAATCTTTCTTAATCTAATGAGTTTATTCATTCAAGTAGAAATTAATGTTAAGCCTTGCTCCGAGGGTTGAAATGAAAATAATGATTAGGTTCCTGTATCATAAATGTAATTATAGGTTTAATGTATCAGCAGTGTACAAAATTATATTTTACACGGAAAGTACTCGGTGAAGGTATTATAAGGTTTCTAATTTTATTACGTTACATTTGAATACTGTCTAATAAACATTATTTCCTGTTGACATTTTTCTGAGAATGATTTAGATTTTAGAGTAAAAGTATTTTGTAAACACTGAAATTAGTCCCTACGTTTTCCCTTTTATAAAATGAAATTTGTGTATCAGCAGGCTTTGAAGTGCTCCATGGAACTGAAAGAAGTATAAAAAAAGTACCTTTCTGAAGGAGGAAGTATTCCATACAAAAAAGGTAACAAAGAAGCAGCATGCTTTTCTGAACGCAAGACTGCATATAGTGAGAAGATAAGCAGGGTTGGGATTTTTTCTTAGATCTTATAAGTCCATTCGATAAATATTTATTTGTCGAAACATCATGTGCCAATGGTGACCCGTTATCAGAAAATAGGGTAACCAGACGCCCTCCTTTTTGCTTGCCCGTCCTCCTGTCCTCCTAAACTTCGCAAAATCGTCAAAACGTCCTCTTTCACGATTCAAAGATGAAATTTCCTTATAATTTACGCTCTGTGATACCTTTATTCAGTTTTATGATTGAACAGAAAAAAGGGGTTGAAGATATCGCAATTCAAAATTTCGCGCGCGAAGGAATCAATCAGATTTTTTATTGGTCTGAAATAATTATACGAGAATTCAAATATTCTGTTTGTGCTCGATTTTGTCAAGTTCGTGTGTGTCAATTCATTTGTGTTTGACAATGATCATCATTGTTTGACAATGATCATCATTGTTTGAGTCAAGCCGGCAACAATTGATTAATTAATCGTTACTCAGCCATCACAATAAAAAAATTTTCGCCATGCCGAAAAGAAAATATACCTTTTTGTCTGCACAAATCGTGATGAAAGTTCGTACTCCGAAATTTTGAAAATTGCATACATCGGAACCAATTATCTGTTCCAACTCTTCGTTCACTTATTTCTATCAAAATAAATTCGAAATTTTACTCTCGCGTTGAATTTTACAATTATTTATTTGACCCGAACAATTCTCAATTGCTGCGCTAAATTGCGGGGTCCGAAAAATATTGTGAATGAACTACTTATTAAATGTATCCTGTATAAAAATTTTAATTAAAAAAAAATTAAATTTGAAAAAATTGTATCTTTTCGGGAAATTTTTTCGATTTTGGAATTATTATGGGGGGGGGGGCAAGATCATGTCCCCCTTTTCCCTCCTGAGCATCTGGTCACCCTACAGAAAATAGACTTTAAATTTAGAATGTCTTTATGGATTGAAATTTTTGTTAAATTCTCATGTGAAATTAAGTTATTGTAACATTTTTCGACTAGGAAGGGCGACTTTTCAACTAAGTACCTCAATTTACCATTGCACAGTTCAATTTTCAACTAGAAAGGATAAATTTCCAATAAAAAATAATTCTACTCTCAAATCAAGAATAGTTTCATTCAACCCGAAAAAGATTGATTTTCATAAACATAGTAGAATGATTAACCAAGAACATGATTCTTCAACCAAAAAGATCAGTTTTCTACTGTAAAATACTTCAACGACGTATATAAATTGGCAAGTAATTAGTTCAGTTTTCATATCAACACAAAAATTTTCAACAAAAGAATGCATTTTCAATAAATTGGTTCAAATTCTAACCAAACAAGTTTCATTTCTGACCCAAAATATTCTAATTTGAATAAAAAGTAGTTGAATTCTTATTTTTTTATTTTCGACCTGGAGAGATTTTTCAAAAGTAAAAAATAGTTTAATTCGTGCAAGTAGTTACACTTTCAAAAAAAAAAAATTAATTTTTCACCAGAAAAGATTAACTTTCAACGAAATAAATGAATTTGCAACCAAATTGTTCAATTCACAACCAAGAGAGATCAATTTTTAACCAGAGATTTTAATTTTGCATAAAAAAGGTGAATCCCACCAAACACGACTGATTTCCAAAAAAATAGTTGAATGCTCAACCAAAACAGACTGCTTTTTAACCAAAAATAGAAACTTTTAACTAAAAAGACGAGTATTCAACCAAAACGGATGAACTTCCAACAAAACTGTTTAGTTTCCTACCAAATATTAAGATTTTCAACCAAAAGAGATTAAATTTAAAAAAAAACTAAATTAAACAGAGCAGTTAAATTCACAACCAAGACAAATTTTCCAATCAGGAACAAGAACAAAACCAGTTGAACTAAATTTTTTGGAGCGAAAACGAATTTTCTAAAAAGGAGTTATACTTTCGACTTGAAAATATAAATTTTTAATTTTATAAGTAGCTTTCAACCAAATAATTCACTTTTCTATCAAAAAAGTTTAATTTGCAACCCAAAAAGATTAATTTTAAAACAAATAATTTGATTCTAAACCAAAGAATGAGATTTTTCACTGAAGGATAATGAGAAAATACTATTTTAACAAAACATGTAGTTGAATCCTCAACCAAAAGAAATTTTTTTATAACCAAACAATGGAATATCCAACGAAATTTTAAGATTTTTAACCAAAAAGAGATGAATTTCGATCCCAGAAGAATTTTTCTGTCAAGATAGAACTTTTCTGTCAAGGTAGAACAAACTCATCCAAATTGTTGAATTTCAAATCAGAAACACGAATTTTCAACGAAAAATAATGATTTTTTTTTTAAATGTTCAACTCCCAACTAAATAATTAAATTTTCAACAAAAGTTTCAGAGAAGAATAATTTTTAAACAGGAAAAGAAACAGCATTCAACCAAAGGTCAACGAAGAAGATATGAATTTTCAAGAAATTAATCAATTTTTAAGAAAATAAGATTATTTACCAAAAGTGAAGAATTGAAGGCACGGATGCAATAACCGCCTTAGCGCTACAGCACGCGGAGAAGTATTGTCTGCGGAGGAAAGTTGGAAGTCAAACTTCGGCTAGGTTGTTTCGTTTCTTATTTATTTGAAGAAAACATAATTTTTCGTCGAAAAAAAATTCAATACTTTTTTGCGTTC
>WSXT02238596.1:0-15763 GCA_011762715.2 Neuroterus valhalla
GTCTCGAAACGTGGAGATCCGTTGAAAATTCAAGACGTGAAATTTCAGACGATTCTAATACTTTCTCAATCATAAATGATGAGAATGTAAAAAAATCGAATTTTCTTTTTTTGGAGGGTAGAAGACCCCCTTAAATTGCTTCGGGAAATTCTTAACCTGACGTATTTCCTAAGATTTTGGAATCAAATGGTTTTCCATAAAAATATTACATTTCCTCTAGAAAACGCTGGAATACCCTCGAACTGTTCGAATATTTCAAACAACTTTAAAATTTCAATGATTTTTTATCAATAATATCGATTTTAGATATGATACACGAAAATAACATAACGATGAATAGCTAAAGACTGCAAATCCTCTTCAAAACTATTGTATTTTTATAAGAATAAAAGATTTTATAATAAAAATGCCAAAATAACCAGAAAAAGTTAGTAGGTTCCTTCTCTTTTTCGAGATTTTAAATGATAATTTTCGACGAAAAACACTGCATAACATATCGAAGTTTGTTTTATATCTAGATATATTCTTTCGAACCTAACGCCTTCCGTTTAGAAGTATAACTTTAATTTAACATAATATAAAATAAGATATAAGGTTTCACTACCGGATATACCAATTTATCACGTAAAACGATATTGAAATTTAAAACTGTTCAAGCTAGTAAATCTTTTTATACTGAACAGAAATCATTGGAATCAAATCAGATGGTTTTTTTACAAAGACATTGAGGTAAGACACAATAAGACCTAAGGACGTTGTGGAATGGTGAATATTCGTACGAATCCAAAACTGTTATTGGAAACACCACAATTACTAAGAGAACTTATTAGAAATATAAAATTCCATTGATATCAGAAGATTCTTGTTTATAATAACCGATTTTCCGTAAAAAAAACGTTAACATAACCTTAAATGGCTCAAAAAATTCAAATCTTGTAAAGACTAGAATAATTTCTGTATCATAATACCAATTCATGGTGTACTTGTCACGCTTATGTTACCTTTGCTTGTTTGAAAGTCATAAAACTTTCGAATTCAATGAATTTTGTTCGAAAATGCCTATTTCCAATAAGAAACAATTAACAAAGCGAAAAGAGTTCATCAAGAATCTGTTAGGTTATGAAGCAGAAAAGATCAATTTTCTGGAAGATAGGTAAATTTTTAACCGAAAAATAAAAATTATCAGCCTAACACTTACATTTTCATTTAGCGAGGATGAAATTTCTACCAAAAAGGAAACAAAAATTCTCAGAAAGTATATTATTTCGGAAGTTATAGTTCTTATCAAAGAAAATAAACTTCCGCACTCAAAAAAAAAAAATGTCCAACAGAGTTTTCCCCTTTTCAACTTGAGGAACCCATTTTTTACGTACATAATGATCTTCAAATCAAGGTGATTATTTTGAATCGAGAAGGTTGAATTTTCACTAAAAAAGATGAATCCTTAACAAGAAAAATTTACGTTGTTACACAATAATAGAATAATAAAATGCTCCGTTGGGAAAATAATTATTGGCCAAAAAGTTTCAGTTGAAAATTCATCCTATTCTTATAAAGTTGAACAATTTCTTCGAACATCTCTCCTATCCGATTTTTTTTCTTTTGATCAAACAATGTGTTCTAGTTTTAAGACTCAACTCTTCACAGCTATTTTTGCATATAACTTATCTCTGCTGTTAGAGAAATAATATTTTTTCTAGAAATTTAGTCAATTGTGGTTAGGATTATAATTTTTTTCCTAAATCGCGATCTTTGTGAATGAGGATTAAACGATTCTTTCGAAAATTATTACTTTTTGAATTCAAATATAAACTGTTACATGTTAGGTTGAGCATTCCAGTTTTCTCGTTGAAATTATGAATAAAAAAATAAAAATCTGTTTCGATAGAGGCTTTAACTTTGGAGGTGCCGTGAGTGATGAATATTATCGATAAGAAAAACTGTGAAATCATGAATTCATGCCCTTCTACTCAATGTCGAATGGAGCTTATCTATGATATTATACGCTTGTGATGAAATCTTCCCAAATAAATTCTTCAGATCTTCTATCGTTAGCTCTATTCGTATTGAAAAATGATGAAGTTTGTGATTTTATTCTTCTCCTGCCTTGTTTTTCCTAATTTCGCAAGTAAGTGTGACGACTCACATAAAAGAATTCAATATGCCCAATCATGAATGAGTACTTGAAAAACAAAAAAACAACTCATTAATTGCGACACTGTCACGTTGAACATTTATAAAACATGTGAATAAAGTTGAACAATTGGCACAAAGTTCAAGTTCTTCCAAGTGTGGAAATCAATTCAAATTCTTTTGTATTTGTAATTTGTAGCATATGGATATTCGAAATGACTAATAATGCAAAGTTTATCTTTATTCATTTTTCTGAATTTTTAAATTTTCATTTTCAACAATGGTATTTATTTCATTTATCAATTATTTATTATCATTCAAAAAATTACAGTTTTTGAAAAACCTCATGATAAAAATCTCTTCATTTGATACTGAATTAGAATTCTGATTGTACAATATGAAATTTACAATTCGTTACGATTTAATTCAAGAAGTTCAATTCACAATTGAGAATCTCACATGGAAAATCTTTCATCGATATTTTCATTTGGTGCTAAGTTTTCCGAATTAGAAACATGTAGCATATGGAAAATAAAAAGACGATCAAGGCATTGTTCTCTTGTTGACTCTATTATAGGAATATATTACAGGTTAAAAAAAATTTTAATTATTATTCTGATTTCGTTCCAAAGTTTTATCGTTCAACAAACCCTTCTTAGAAGAATTCACTCTCTGACTCATTGAATCTGACGCTGTCACATGTAAAACTGGTAACCTAGAGAAATTGATAATAACGATTATCGGGACATTTATGTTAAACATTTTTCCTGACTTTCATTCTTTTCTATTAAAAGCTTGTTCGGCTTTAACGAATTCATTCTTATCGCGTTTCTTGTGCTTTGCACTCGATATTAATTTTGAAGCATAAATTATATTTTTCATGATGACTTTCATATTTGTTTTGATATTTAAAAAACCTCTTTGTTTGGACTCAAGAGGTCTCGAAACGTGAAAATTTCTTTAAATCCACGAAAGTTGATTTTCAAATGAAACCAATACCTTAATATTAGGATAAGAGAGTAATGATGAGTCTATTTGCAACGACTTATTTATTTCCATTTCTCACTCTTTGTATCGGATAATTGAGAAAAATGTAAATGTACAAGTAACCATCTTCCAAGAAATTTATTCTTATAGTGTCATAATCTCATTCTCTAATTAGATATCCCATTATACAATATGTTACATACAAATAGGAATTCAAACTTAACAGATGTAGGAATGATTTTTTTCGCTCATATTTCACAGAAGTTTGTATGTCTAAATAAAAGAAAGATGTCAAAAAGTTTCATACATTTTTCCGCGAAAATCTCAAGAATAACGTCACATAAGGAAAAGTGTCCCACTACGTTTTTATGAAACTTTTTGAGGAAACAATTTAACTTTTCTGATTTATGTGAAATTTCTGAAATGGTTTTATTAACGAAGTAAATCGATTTTCAAACAGCCATTACTTTTCACTGAATATTTTAAATCACCAATCAAGAAAAATGACTTTCTACTCTAAAATATGGCTATTCAATTCAGAAGCACAAATTGTCCACATAACGGCGGAATTTTCAACCAAAGAGTTCCATTCGCATGTTTAAAAGACTAATCTTGAGAGGGTAGTTCAACTTTCGACAAAAAATGTATCTCGAACTATCGAAAGTAAATTTTCCATCATAAAAGATGGCTTTTTTATATAGAAGCTGAATCTTGAATCTCAAAGAACAAGTTTCTAACATATAATCGGATCTTTTAAGATCGAGATGATTCTAAAAAAATACTCGAATCCCCAACAATATGTTTCAATGAGTTCAATTCTTTACCAAAGAGATTAATATGAAATAATGTATTTTTGACAAAGTAGTTTAGCTCTCAGCAAAGCAGTTAAATTCTCAAGTATTGCATTTGATATGATTTATTCATAAAAACAATAAGGTTTCTTAAACATTATTATGGAAAATAGTCAACTCATTTAGACATGTTTCGTTCAACTGGATTCAAAATACAACAAAAGCTAAACGAAAGCAGTCTTAGAGAGTCTATAATCATGATTTGATTTAACTTGAAGCTTTTTTAGCCCTTTGACGGCTTCAATCAGGACCAAGTTTAGAGTCCCTACCTCACTTTAAGTACCGGCTCCGTGAAGTTAAGCCTGTATTGGATCCAGTCCCTTAATCATATGTTCAACTCGAACTTTGAGAACCCTTTCAGTCCATAACAAAATTGCCACAAAAAATTGAAGTTTAGCATACATAGGCAAAAACATTTTCTTTTCTTTTTCCAAGTTTTTGGAGAAAATTGATCTGTCACTCGCTGACAATAATATCATTTTCCTTTTCTTCAAAACATCCCTTTGTCATAAATATAAATACATTGATTTTCTAAAAAGGTAACATTCGGATTCCCATCAATAAGTAAAGTTTGCGGCTCTACTCGCGGTGGCCGTATACATCAACTCTCACTAGCAGCGGTGGACACCGCGCTGACCACTACTACTAGCGATCTCCGCATGACGAGTGAGGCTCCCGAAGTTCAGTAAGATGGCCGCCACCCGGTCCATCTCCTGCGTCCGCGCTGGTCAGCGCTGGCGGCGAGCGGCAACTACCCCAAAAATGACATAGTAGTGTCCAGATAATTCCTAGTCGCTACTAATAGCCTACTATTATGTTTTCGAGGATGCTGGATCTGAATCTGAAATTTATTCAAGCCTGAAATTGGGGGCACATTCTCAATATCGATAATTACGTTGAAAATGGGTAAAATTATTTTTCATGATTTTTGGAGTTCGACTTGCTCTTACTCAGACAATTATGAATATTTATCTTCTAAAATTTTACGACATATTCATGAACCTATTCGTAAGCTAATTAAGGTAGTCCGAAATCTCTAAAGCGTTTTAAAATTGGTTGGGAAATTTGAGAAAAATTTTTTTCTGCTAATCCGACTCGGCGCATATTTTTGCAAAAGTTGAGTGACAAAGTTTTTAATTTTCAATATCTGCATATAAGATCTCAAAGTGTAATATATATAGAAGTTTTTCGGAAAATTCCAGACCTTGATCTTCATTAGAAAAAAACGCACAGAGATTTCAATAAACCGAGCGCACGGCGCATCATACACGCCAAATGCGTAGTCAAATGATTTCGTATTTTCTATTGCTTGGAAGAAAATCATGCGCAGAGTTTTATTTTAAAAAATTTTCGATATAACAATTCACCTTTGGGATAATAGGCTTGAAGATAAAATACATATTAAGAAATCAAATTAATCATTTATTCGTCAGTTTCATCATTTATCGGATTTTCTTGATTAGCGTTGTATATACCGTACCCAAATCACTCGGTTCTGCATTTATTGCTGGAAGAAATCACGGTCTAGCAAAATCGGTTTCCTCATCTGCAAAACGAGTATTAAATGGTACCCAAGAAGGTATATTTTGTTCAACAACGTCTTTCGAGAGAAAATCTATGTCGGAAAAGATGGCTCGCAGTTCATTCCTCAAAAGAGCACATGTAAGATCGATTGAATTAAAATCTCGGCGATTTTTAATTAAATTTTCTAATGCCGAAATAGCACCTGTGAATTGAGGTGGGTTATGTTCAACTGATGGCTTCTTATAAGTCATTCTGCCTCATTCTTTATTTTTTAAGAAAATGTATTCAAAATTATTTTACTCAAAGCTCTATGGTAATTTTTTATTTTCTTAATTGATTTATCGTGATTAAAACAAAAACCATAGTCCTTATTGAAAAGTAGTCAACAGTGAATTTGTAGATTTTCCTAAGGTGAGCAGTTTTGTGCTTCCCATTTTTTCGTATCTCGTACAGTTTTACTGAAAAATGAGAATTTTAATTTTTTGTAACATTTTTCACGATTCAACCAAAAACTGAGCATCTTATAAAAAAAGTGGTCACAAGAAAATTTCAGGATCTTTCCAAAATAAATAATTTTGATCCGTAACATTTTTCTGCACCTTGCATAGTTTGATCAAATATGTGCATTTTTATTTAGTTAAAAAGCTAGTTCGATGGATAAAACTAAAACCATTGGTAAAAAATAGCTGGTTAACGAGCCCGTCCTTCCTTTTTTGGCATAAAGAAAGTTTGAAAGCACAGTCCAATATGATCATTCTTCCGAAAGTTATCGAGTCTACATATTACAGACTACAAAGTACGGAATACAGAGAGACAGATAGACACCTTAGTAAGAATCGTTTCTAAGACCAGGGGGTCCTAAACGTAGAGATTTCATAAAATCTGCTGAAGTCGATTTTCACGTAAAAGCAATACCTTCTCATTTGGAACGAGAATGTAATAATTTTATTATTTGGCTCATATTCAGCTCTGTCTCTACTTTGCTTGTGGCTTACTATATGCTCCTGATAAAAAACATCCTTCTCACCCGGAAACTCCAGTTTCACTTGCCTAGAATTCAGAATACTGTGTCTCACCCTGCCCCAACGAAAACTGCCATTTGATATACACATGTAAATATCAATGTTTACTTACCAATTAAAATCCCAATACTAAATCTGGTTTAGTCTAGTCAACATAATATCCCTAAGCTACAAATCACTTTGATCCAACTTCGAAATCAAACTGAAAAACCATAATTTGCTACCCAGTTTTTCTTTCTGATCCTATCCGTCTTAATATTGTCTCTTTCCTCCAAAAACAGTTACAACGGTGTTTATTTGAGGTTACTAAATCATTACACTTTTTCTTTCAGAACTTGGGGAAACAACAAATCCTCATGATATGCCTCAAGGAAGCACTATTTATATACAAAGAGTGCCAGCTCCAAACGAAAATGCCAATATCCTTGAGGGAGACCTACAGAGTTCTCCAATAACTGAATCAGGTGATGATTCATACGGCCATGTTGTTTTGGAAATTGATGGTTCACCAGCTTTCTATGCACGTCTCACACACCTTGGTAATCGTTTTTCTGTTGAACATACTGGTGATCACACATACAGTTGTCTTCTGTCGCGAAAAGGTAGACAAAATTTGATCGCAAAACTAAGTCGTGCAGAAACTGCGACAAGCACTTCCCAATCAGGATCTCGTCCAATGGTTTCAAACTGGAAGGTTATTTTTATAGGACCGCATCGCAGTTTTGAGGTTAGCGGAGAATTGCATCAAGAAGATGATGCTAGGCATTTTTGAATTCCACGAAAGAATCAAAGTCAAAAACTTGATCTAATATGTCAAGGCAATTTTATTTACCAATTACTTTCATATGAAAAAATGTTCTTTGATGGAATAAAATAAAATGAAAGTTCGAGAATGACAAAAGGCGCCCTACAGTTTTTTTTTTGTTCAACACTGTATCAACAGGATTCTCTTTCTGCAGACAAATCTAAAAAAACACATACATATGGTATATGGCAAAAGTGATTCTAGACTCACCAGAAAGATTAGGTTAACTGCATGAACATTCGAAAAAAAATAGAGATGATTCTATTGCTACGGGATCAATAAGAACAAAGTAGCATTCATCTGGCAGGGAGAAAAAAAAGAGTCCTTGGGAGAATATTTGTCCAAAAATGTGCCAACCGTTTGTGGGTGAAGTACATTCATGGTTGAATTTGTTCGTTTTTTGAAATATCATTTATTTCGTTAGAATTCAATTTTCTGGGTTAAAGATGAATTGATTCGCTTGGATCGAAATTGATTAAGTTTGAATAGTTCATGATTTCTGAACAATTCACGTTTAAATAAGCGTTCTTGTATTACAATTCGAAACATTAGAAGAACCAATATTTTTAAAATACATCGTTCATTTTAAAAGAAGATTTAAATTTCTGAACCTTTTTTTGTGATGACCATCAATTGGTATTCTTCACAGAAAAAATTTATATTTTAGTTATATTTTTAATATTTATTTTCATTAGAGTATTATATTCCAATCCTAGACAATTAGACGTTATGACTACATTTCATAGAAAATAAGTTATCCTTATGCGAAAACATGAGTTCAAAAGGAGATTTGCAGTCTTCAAGTATTTGTTCTTTTGTTTTACTGGGGTTTCCATCCTTCAATTACTGTTGTTGATCAAAAATCATTAGGTTTCGAATTTTCGAATCGATCATTTTTGACATAAATCAGTGGACTCCGAAAAGTACAATTACATTTCTGAATAACTATATGTAATGTTAGAGTTCCTCATCAAGAATTTATCTTTTCGAACAATGCTGCTACAATAATATGCTACAATAATAATTTTAAAATAATCCTACAAAAATCTGAGAAATTAATTATACAGTTTAGACAATAAATTTTCACTCAAGAAAATAATTTCTAATCAACAATTTAGTTCAATATTTATCTCTTCCATTGTTATCCCAACCATTTCTTCTAACACTCATTCTTTTATGAGAGATGAATACATAATTTTTCGAATAAATTGAATCTGCTCCAGATAATCGGAAAATTATTTATCCATCCCTCATATTTAAACACACTGGTTGAAACCTCAACAGATCATCGCCGAACACTTATTCTTTTCGTTTGGAAATTCCATTGTTTCACGAAGAACTTGTCTTTTAGGTTCTGAGATTAAACAATCTGTTATACATTCTCTTCTATGGCTGGAGAGGTTTTTTTCTTTGAAAATTCAACTAATTACTACAATTTCAGTAGAAGTTTCTCCAGCTTCAGTGAAAATTCCATTTTTATCTGGTGGAGATCAAAAAATAGGAATAGAGTGGCAGGATCGGCTGGTACGCTTTAGAAATGTTCGAAAGAAAGGCCAAAAAACATTGTAGAATGAGGATATGGAGGACTTCTTTGTGGAAACGCTAGGAGTTTAGTGAAAGCGAATCAGGTAATTTTAGTGAGCCCTACTTGAAAGGGTAATGTAGTAGCGGAGTTATATATACTCGAGACTAGAAAAGCAAGGAATTATGAAAAAGCAGGCTCAAAAAGGTCGAAGCTTTCATGGATTACGTTGATTAATTTGAGAAGTGATTTCCAAAGAATGATGAGAGATGAAGAGAAAAGAATGATCGATTAGGGATGTTCAATTTGCTACGACTGGGAAAAAGGTCTAGTAGAGGGAAAGACCTTTCAGTGAAGGGCGGTAGGTGTCCAACCCAGAAGAAAGAAGAATAGATTGGCTAATCAGGTTCGATCATTCTCCACAGTGGAGCCTTTGATCAATCACAGGCATCGTAGAGAGAATATTCAATAACAACAGAACCTCAAACCTCAGTTTCAGATCAGTCCTGAGGACACTTTGCAAACTATTTTGAGTCATGGTGGGGGTCGCACAGAAGAATAAGGTCTTTTTGAGTTACACCGGAAAACTTCATGTCGTTAGTTAGGTAGGAATAAAGGAAGAATAAAATGAGTAGGAAAATATAACGGAGACCACCCAGTTATCGATGATAGATTGGATGCTTCCAAGATGATCCCTCATAATGAAATAAGGTGTCGCGGGTTCTGAACGTGTACAAAACTACAAATTTTGTCGACGTTTCGCGAACGTTGCAGCTCCCATCTCTAGGACTGGCCTAGAACCGAAAGGACGGAAAGCCAAATCGTATCGGTGTTGAAACAGTGTTTTATCAAAGGTATAAGATCAAAGGGGAAGTTTGCAAAGACTTTGATCATATCGATTGTATCAGGGATTGGTACTTTCATGAAGAGAGGAACTACGTCGAAATTCACAAGGATGTCCTGAGGTTGAATGAAAACCGGTTGTATCTTTTTGATGAATTCAGAAGAAATTTGAACGTGAATGATAGCATTCCCTGTGAGAGGGTTCCAGTTCTTTGGTTGGAAAGCGTGCTAGGATGCAAGTCGGTGAATTTATTGCGATAACGATTAGTCTGAGCGGAACCTTGTTTTTGTTGATTTTCGTTAGTCCGTAAAGTCTTGAAGAAATAGGACCCTATGCCTCCTTGGGAAAATATTGGTTGGTTTTGCAGGTGATTTTATATACTTCTGGATCACTAAATAGTGCCTCTTTTTCTTTATGGTTCTTGAGAAGTTGCCCTATTTTTGCAGGTGGTTTGAATATAGTTTAGATGTTGTGTTAGTTGAGAATTATCCCTATTTGTTCTGTGATACCTTAGATTTAGGGTTGGGTGGTGGTCACTTTCCTCTCTCTTTCTCTAGTTGGTTGTGTTGACTCGTTTTTTTCAGGTGTATTTCCTGATTGCTCCATTAATTTCTTTGTGTGTGTGTGTATTCGTTTCGCCTTAGGGTTTGCTTAACGATTCGTAATTCCTTTTGTAAGTTATCTCTATCTGTTATGGAGACAGCTCTGTGAACGAGAGAGTTGATCACTGACTGCTTTTGGGATGGATGATGGTGGTAGGAGGCATGCAGATTTCTGTTTGTATGAATGGGTTACCTGCAAACCTTATATCCTAATATGCTGTCAGATCTTTTGTAAACTAGAACGTTCAAAAAAGGCAATCTTCCGTTTTGTTCATTGTCACTGGTGAACTGGATATTAGGATGTAATTGGTTGATGAAATCGGATAATTTGTATGGTTCATCTAGTCCATGTCTCCAGATTATAAACGTATCGTCAACGTAACGGCACTAGAACTTTGGTGTTAGCCTAGATTGGCTGAAGATTCTACTTTCCAGATGTTCCATAAAGATATTAGCTAACGGGTAATTTGAGGATCCTATTGCTGATCCTCAGGTTTTTTCGTATAATTGGTTATTAAATGAGAATTAAGTACTGTTGAGACAGTGTTTTATCAAAGGTATAAGATCAAAGGGAAAGTTTGCGAAGACTTTGATCATATCGATTGTATCAGGGATTGGTACTTTCATGAAGGGGGGAACTACGTCGGAATTCACAAGGATATCCTGAGGTTGAATGAAAACCGTTTGTATCTTTTTGATGAATTCAGAAGAAATTTGAACGTGAGTGATAGGATCCTGTGAAAGGATCCAGTTCTTTGGTTTGAAAGCGTGCTAGGATGTAAGTCGGTGAATTCATTGCGATAACAATCAGTCTGAGCGAAACCTTGTTTTTGTTGATTTTCGGTAGTCCGTAAAGTCTTGGAGAAATATGATTGGTGGATATTTTTTTTGGATATTGTTTCTTTGTTATATTTGGAGCCCTTCAGGAGGTTCTTCGTTTTAGTGATTATTGTTTTAGTGAGATCATTTTCCACTTTTTTGTATGTATCGTCAGTTAGGAGGTCTTTGATTTTATTGTTGTAATCTTTTTTATTCATTATTACTACAGTGTTGCCTTAATCTTGAGGTAATACTATGAAGTCTTTATCCTGATCGAGTTATTTAATTGCTGTTCTTTTTTTTCAGCTAGGTTTCATAAGGGGAGTCAGGCTTGGCGTAAGATGTTGGCCGTCCTCCGTCGAATCTCATTCGCTTTTTAGGGTGGAAGGTCCTTCAGACAGGGCCAGCATCCTACACCAAGTCCGACTTCCCTCCTCAGACCTTACTAAAAAAGAAAGAACAGAAATAGATACTGCAGGAGGCAAAGAGGGAAAGTAATAATGGGTTCCCTGACTACACTTAGAAAGGTAAGAGACCAAATTGAAGACTGACTGACACAGAGGGAGCATGTAAAATTTAGGAAAAGAAGACTTTTGACATGAATGGAGTGGTACCGGATAATCACAGTATACGCAATGATGGTTCAGAGTAAAGAGGAAAAAGCATAAAAGACATAGTTTTAGAGGAGAAGGAGGAGGAGGAGGAGGGAACCCTGGTATTTTGAGATAACCGGAATGCCAGGGCAAGCAATAAAAAAAGGGTGTATGGAAGAGAGTAGATTATCAGAAACTATAAGAATCAATCAGATGCAAATGCAATGGAAGATAAAGCAGGGGAATCAAGTGAGAGATCATGGATCTTTTATGAGGAAATGGGTTTTAATACTATAATATATCACTCAAAATAACGAGGGGTACAAAATGAGCAATATTAAAGAAGGAAAGCGGGGAGAATCAGAGCAACAACCCAGTTTTGTAGATTTGGGTGGGCTTATGGGGGGGGAAAAGAGGAGTGGGCAGTAGGAAATTGAATCAATCACATAAATTGAAGTTAGGATTTAGTAAAATAGAATAAAGGTTGGGAGGTGGCATATTAAAGGAGAGGATATAAAATAGAAGATTAAAGTTGAGAGAATGTTCAGGAAGTGGAATTCATGACCTCTGAAATTTAGTACTTGTTGATAAATAAAGTCTTTTTACTTGAGCATTTCTGGAGGTTCTGTGACTGATAAATCTAGCAGATATAAGGAACTTTGAGATCAAGAACATACATCTCTATGTTCAATTTTGAATAAAAATGGCCCATGCAAAAATTTCCCCGCAAGTCCAATTAACTTTGAAGCATACTCCTCATGAAAAAGGGAGCTTTTTGTGAATTTCATTCAAAATCGTCTATATTCGGTTGATCTGATTAGTCCTCAAAATTTTTCTCTACAACAAGCAATGAAATAGGAATCGAAGATTCATTTCTGAATTATACACTAATCAGTCTATTCTAATGGACTCTAAAAAAAATCCATAAGTGAAGGATTTGTTCTGCAAGTTTCCTACGCCAATTATTTACATCTGCGGTTTCATTTCAACAATCAATTATTGTTAAAGGCAATTTCCATTTTGAAAAGTTGAATGTGTGGTGAGAATTTTGAGATGAGGAAAAATTCTTCGGTTCCCATGTTCAGGATTTGGTCATAGTAATACACTGGAAGTCTGAACAAAGTCAGGTTTCGAGTGTTGCTATCCAACAGCCTTGGATCATCAACGCGCGTGCTGAAACGAACACATACATTGTTCTGCTCAAAAATGGGGCGTCGCAAGTGCCTCTTTCCAAACCCCTCGGACCTTTCCGTCCACAAGCAACATTCTTGGAACGACGGTGTGCGGAATGACTATTTATGGACTTCCAGTGTACGAGAAGAAATACCAAGGGTAGGAAAAAGAGATAATTGAGGTAATCTGATGAGGGTGTCGGTTTCCCTTCAAAACGTGAAAAAGTTCTTATTTTCAACAACACATTCACAAAGTTAGATGGAAAACGGTGCCATACTGGGTCTTCGCTAGAAAGTTATGCGCCTTATCCATTAACAATGATACTTTGTACATTTGGTAAATAGTACTTCCTAATAGGGGAAAAGATTTAAAATTTTATAAAAATATGCATTTAATCCTCTTCTTCGTATACCTAACATACTTTACATGTGTTAAAAATTTATCTTCTGCTGCTGCTCGCTTCCGAAACGATCGAGTTCAGATTCGACTTGCAGCTGCGGTTTCGCGGTGTCTTGTGTCCTTCACAGGTTCCCTCTAGTTTTTAGTTTTCCCTGTATCAACCGGTAGAAGTGGAGAAGCCGGTGTTCGCACGCCCTTCACCCAGGGCAGGTGCTCACTTCTCTCCTGCAGCCAGTTTTGGTTCTGCTTCCTGCCTGTCAGCAGTTTTTCATCTGCGCTCGGTGGCGGGCAACTAGCAGATTCAGTCTCCACTGCTTTCTTGAAGCGTCGGTCGAGGGGTCAGTGAGTGAGGTCTCCTGACATGAAGGAGACCAGTAAGTACTGCTGGCTTCCAGTAAGTTTGTGCATGAAGTCTTTCAATAACTGATTTCCCAACTGAATCATCTTCGGTATCGCGGAGTTAACAAGTCAGGTACCGTATTCCCTCCAGCTGCTCCAGGATCGGTGTTTTGAGAAAGCCATCGTAATCGTATCTTCCGGAGGCTACATCTACGCCAAATTTTTAAGGTGATCCCCAAAACTTTTTGAGCCTGATGAGGCACGAGAGCCTCTAATCTCATAGTAAGAGATGATATGCTCTTTTGACTGATCGGAAACTAGACAAGTGTGCTTCCCTCGCTGGCCCACGACAGACTGAATTCACGGAATCTAACAACCATCGCGTCAATTTGTTTATGTAGTCTGGCATCGTTGAGTTCGAGCAAATTCAGGTTAATTCCTGCTGACTACAAACATTCCATTAGTTGGCCTCTCCAGTTGTATTTCTGATTTTTAGTGCAAGCAGTCCTAACTAAGTTCGGCATACATAACTTGGGAAAACGCGAGCCTTCCATCCCGAAGACCTAAGTTCCCCACATATGAGTCATTTTTATGATATGATGGGAAACGGGAGTTAATCCTCGTTCCCATTCGACTACGAAGTCAGGTATGTTTCTGTAAAGGCGAACAAATTTCTCGAAGAAACGTACTTGTGCTTTCTTGAAGACCTCTAGGTGGTTGAAAAAATAAATATTGGACCCATGAAGCAAAGTATCAACTTCTAATAAGATAATCTTGGATTGTGGTCCCAGATGGCCACGAGTAACATTTAGAATGGATTAAGATGCTAAGCGCAGAAACAGAGGCTTAATTAGCCCTACTAACAGCGCCTTAAGCAGCTTGCTTAGATAACCCCAACCTTGAAAAAGAAGTACCAAAGTATTCATAGAACGTTACGAATTCTGAAGGACTACTGTCATATTTTGGGCCTGAGAGGTTATCGCTGATTCGGGATCAGAAGAAATAATCAAACTGTCCGCTTCTATAAGCAGGGTAATGTCTGTGTTTCCAACTATTCCAAGTCCGGTGAAACCTCTACCTCTGAAAAATATCTTTATGTGGGATGAAAGGAGAATGAACATAATTGGACTAAGCACTTCCCCCTGTTTGTGCTCCCTCAGTGGGGGGTTTTTGCTCTGGGCGTTCGCCCCCCCCCCCCCCCGGCTTCACAGGGTTGAAGCTTTTCCACGTAAGCTTTGTAAGATTCCAATGATTTTTAGGCTCACTCCAAGAATGTAGAGCTTCGGCAATATAAGAGGATGGTTCACAGATGGAAAAGCACGCGAAAAATCTGCAATACCAGCATGAATAAATCAATTTTTACTTTAAACTTCCATAAATAAATTTGTAGTTCTTTTGTGTTACGGATTTGCTCAAGAGATTCTTTCGCAAACAAAAAGGCTGATTCTTGAAAAATTCAACAATCTATAACCAAGCAGTTCGAATTTCAATTAAGAAAGATGAATTCAAAAAATGAAGAAATGATTATTTCATACGAGATGTTGATTTTCTAAAAAGTGTATAATTTCATTTTCAATCCTTGAAACCAGAATTCAACTGTAAGACACAAATTCTCGACGAAATCTTAAAATACTTGATTAGCATCCGAAAATTCTGAATGGATCTCTTTCCTTATCGGCCTAAGAGATTGATCTTCTATCAAGAAACATACATATTCAACCATACATATTCGAATTCCCAACATAATTTCTCGTGAAAATAGTTCAAGTTTCAAGGGGTAACACCACTGTAGAAATTTAAAAATTTCAATATTTTTTTTGTTATTTTAAAATATTCTTTGAAGATTTCAGCATAGAGGACATAAGGTTTCATACGTGTTCGAAATCGATTTCATTGAAATTTCAAGCCTTTCCACCGAGCGTGCCAGGCTACTCTGCAACAGCTTAGGTGCACTTAGAAAACGGATAAACAAGAGTGAACTTATCAGTCGATCGAAGGAGAGTACATCGATGCAGAAGAACGCCTTTATGGTGCTGCAAATGCAGATCAATGATAAAAAATTTTTAACATCGAAGTTTTTAATTTTTTCGTACTTCCATACCTCAAAACATTGAACGCGTTTTTCTCAGAACACACTCTTTGAAATTGGC
>WSXT02238607.1:0-15763 GCA_011762715.2 Neuroterus valhalla
TATTAGTGGCGAGTATTGTAATGAGAATGTGTTCCTTAAGGCCAGTAGAGCCTTGAGTAAACTAAATATAAAAAACATTGTATCAAAAATATAAAAAAAAATCAATAATTTTCATAGAAGTAGAGGTTTTCAGCAGTTTGCAAAATTCGCAACTCTGTGTATGCATTACATGCATGAATACATAGCACGCATGAAGCCGAGCGCGAGGTAAATACATTTTCGAGCGCGAAGCGTGAGAATCGAATGACGCGCGCCTTAGGCGCGCTCAAACTTGCGAGCAAAGCGAGCCGCGCGCGGGGCGCGCTATGAGAATGTGCCCGCGCAGCGGGCTAATTTTTAAATTATTTTTGCACTGCCCATTATCAAGTTTTAGAACTGAACATTTTTCTTGGAACTGCCTTTTTGGTCAGAACTAACCGTTAGAATGTGCCTTTTTAAAATAGCATCGATAAGGTACACGAGGTTTGAGCTTGTAATCCGGGGGCCTGATGTGAGTACATCACCAAACGCCATTTCAGGCGTTCTACACAGACCGGATGTGGAGATTGCAGTCGCTGTTCTCGGACAAAAAAAAATGGGTTGAAAAACCGATATGATACATAAGTAAAACCCCTTGGAAAAAGGATACTGGACCTCGAATAAGAGCAGTATAATAGCGCCAAAAGTTTTTTAGGTTGGAAAACCTTAAAAAAAATTAAAGAAAATCAAAGTTCATGTTGAATGAAAAGTTTTCGCGTTTGGATCGATCCAAGATTATTTTTCATTGATCCATTCAAAATATCTGTTTACGCTACAAAAAAATATTTTAAAAAACCATTAGGATATGATAAAAGCTCCCTAAAATACAACCATTTTTTATCGCGCGCGTCTTTGTATACCGCTCAATCATTTTCTGCCGATTCAACCCGCCGCCACTGCCCAAAACGGGCTTCTTAGTTCTTTCGTGCAAATTCGTTTACAGCACCAATTATCAACCAATTTCGAACCTCTTTTTCTCAAAAGTGTCCAAGAACAGTTTGACGTTTGGGTGAAGTTGCTCAGTAATGGTTATTGACTCATGGCATCCGAAGAAGTTTCGTGGAACGTTGCACAGTGGGCCGGGGGACCCGAAATCTCGGCCAAAATTCAAAAAGTCTATGAATTCGACTAAAAACAGTTACTCGGAGGTTTCCCGGGTCGCTGATGGCGAATATGCAGTCAGAAATTCAAAACTCAAAATGGCAGACTCATATAGCGGCAAAGAGTTCGGAAAATGTATGGAATCGACTAAAAATAGTCCCTCGGGAGTTTTTGGAGTCGCCGATTACGAAAATGCAGTTCTAAATTCAAATTCAAAATGTCGGACTCAATATGGCGGCGAAGATTCTGGAAAATATATGGAATCGACTGAAAATAGTTCTTTGGGGATTTTCGGGTTCGCAGATTATGAATACGTAGTCACAAAAATAAAAATCAAAACTCTTAAAAAATGAGGTGCTGGATTATTGTTAATCCCCTTGCCTCTCACTTAGCGAATGGCTAGAGTAGACATATTTTCTAACTAGTGCTTATCTAAAAGTTCTTGGTTATATCAATAGATTTGAATCCTAGAAAGATCAAACTTTCCATGATAACTTCTGGAATTGGAAGTAACTTTTGCAGTGCTTCCGGAAGTGCCAGGTGTTTCTTGTTGCGTACCCGAGAAGAAGGACTCACTGTAGATGCAAAAGGGTCTGTAGACTCCATTGATATATTGAATAGGTCTTCGAATAATTGACAATTTCCGGAAATTTATGGAAATTTATCGACATTTTTCAAATTGGATTTCAGGTGATTAATGGTAAGTCATCATATTTTCCTAGTAAATTACCATCATAAATTTCCATAAGTTTCTAAATTGAATTTGGGGTGATTTATCTTAAGTGGCCATAAATTGCCTGTAGGGAAACTATAAATTACGGGAAATCCTCTCATAAATTTCCGGAATTTTATGGAAATTTTTGACGCCAATATTGGCTGAAGTCATGAGTGTATTTCGAGAAATTTCTGAAATCATCCATTTGTTATAAAAAATATCGTATTCGCCAAGGGGGGAAGGAACTTTTCCGACTGTTTTAGTACTCTCCTACGACGTGTACGCTTTATTTGCTCCTACGAAGTTTGTCCCGTTATAGGAGAATATTACTCGCGGTTTGCCATGAGTACTAATAAATGGACGGAAGCATCCCAGAAAATCTTTGGTGGAAAGATCTGAAGCTAGCTCGATGTGAACGGTCTTAGAGGCCATATATACGAAAACGCAACCGTAGGTGTTAATGAAACTGCGATTACACTCTTTTTCCTCTCTGATCGAAACTGGACCGAAATAATCCACTCCCGTTTGACTGAACGTGAACTCCAGAACTACTATGAACCTCGTACATCGGACATCTTAGCATGAAGAAAGTTCGGTTTCAGACGAATACACGGTGCGCATCGATGAAGTACGTGTCTGCTTCGATTCCTTCCATTGAGAATCCAAAACATTTCACGAACAGCGTGAAGTGTAGAAGATGGAATGCCACAGCAAAGATTTTTAAGATGAACATCGCGAATTATGAGGTCTAAGACGTGATGGTTACTTGAAAGCCATATCTAAAGTTGTTGACTGAGAAGGAGATCTGGATTTTTCAGACGATCGAACACCCTAATCATCCCGCTATTGTTGAGAAAAGGGTAGAGGAATACTCGTAGGGGCGAGGAAAAGCTATAAACGGTGATGCTTTATTATTTTCTTATAAAAAGTTGAGAAACGTATTCAAAAACACAGGACAGTAGAGCTTGTTACAAAATTTCTAAGATATTACTATACCAGAAGAACAACTAAAACGGTCATCGCCCGCTTCAATGTTTGAGCAACGTCGCCCAAAGGGCCTAATCCGAATCACAGGATTGAAAATTAAGAAAACTGAAAAATTAACATTGATAACAAAAAAAAAAGGAAAGAAAAGGGAGAAGAGCTTACTTAAAGTTACTTAACGGACATTTTTCAAAATGGCGGAAGGCCTGAGCATCTATGTGACATTTCCATAACTCTACTTTACATCGAAAATATCTCACGAAACCAAAACAGAAATCCGTAGCACAGCATACACGCACACTCCGGGATTGACAGAATGAATACAACTTTGATTAGAAATGACGCCTACCTGCACCCGACGATTCCCGGCCTTCTCAAATCAACGCCAAGCCTGGCGGGAAGACAAGTGACCTAAATAATTTCTATAACCTGTGACAGGGTTATAGAAATTATTCAGGTCACGTTACTTCCCTTTTCCCAAGTCTCGTGGGGGGCGGGAAGGCACCCCTGTAACAGGTTATAGAAATAATGTAGGTCACGTCCCTTCCCTTTTCCCAAGTCATGTGGGGGCGGAAAGGCACCCCTGTGACAGGGTAAAGAAATAATGTAGGTCACGTCCCTTCCCTTTTTCCCAAGTCCCGTGGGGGGCGGGAAGGCAACCCTGTGACAGGTTATAGAAATAATGAAGGTCACGTCCCTCCCCTTTTCTCAAGTCCCGTTGGGGGCGGGAAGGCACCCCTGTGACAGGTTATAGAAATAATGTAAGCCATGTACCTCCCCCTTTTTCCAAGTCCCGTTGACCCACATTATTTCTTTAATCAGTCACAGGGGTGACTCCACATGTGTGAAAAATTAGTCTCTAATACATGAATTAAGAGGTGATTTGTAATCAAACTTATTATTTCTTCATAACATAAACGTCGACGTTTCGATCTTCATTTGAGAATCTTTTTCCTTTGTAAATGTTAACATAAGCAATGTTTCAAATAATGATTTACACCTATGTTTAGGAAAGATTAGATTTTCAATTTAGACCATCTTGCCATCTTACCATCTTGAATTAAGATGAGATTTTTGTTTAGAAAATTGCTTGTGTCAATATTCTGTTCTTGAAAGGGTTTTCGAATCGAGACTGAAACGCCGACTCTTATTTTATGAAAGATTAACACATATAATTTAACATAAGCAATTTTTCAAATAATGATTTACACCTATGTTTAGGAAAGATTAGATTTTTAATTTAGAATAAAAGCTGTTATTTTTTCGACCAGGGTAATTAATATATCAATTTAAGATTGTAATTCTATCGATTACTGGTCTGGGAATTATTAAAGAGATTTTTTCTAATTTCTCTAAAATAATCCTTGGACCAGTAATCGATAAAATCACAATCTTAAATTAAGATTAGATTTCTGTTGAGAATATTTCTTGCGTCAATATTTTGTTCTTGAAAGAGTTTTTGATTCGAGACTTAAACGCCGACTCTTATTTTATTGAAAATCAACACATTTAATTTGGGGAATTGAAAAATCATCTTCAATTCATTAATGAGGGTTTTCTTACTCACGCTAAGCCTGCTATTCGGAAGCCTTTTATCTAATCCTGTCGCTATTCGAAGAAAACACAGTCTCCGCTTATTTTTTATTAACCCTTAGACCAAAACGAAGCCCTTTCTGCAAACTATATCTTTCTAACCCTACTTTTAAGAAAAGGGCCTCAACTGCAATTTTGCCGAACTGTTGTACAAATATGTTTGAGTAACTGCGGATAGCTGCATATTCGGCCCTTGAATCAAACTTCTTGTTCAAACCTTTCGATAAGATGCGACTAGACGCGACGAATCTCATCTGATCTCGGCTCACGGCTAGGCTGCAACTTGCTCCATAGTGCAGTTCAATCTCAAATATGATTTTTTGGTGAAAAAGTTGCCTGATTCCACTCATAAAAATTAATAAATACTATAATATTAGAAAATGTCTCTAAATAATGATATGATTATGTTTAAGAATCTCCTTACACCAATTCGGAAAGGATAAAAAAATTGATTAGGCATACTCGACCGCAATCTTGGATCAGCCATTTTGTTTTTGTAAATTTGGACTTCAGATTCGTAATTAGTGACCTCGAAAATTCCCTTATACCAATTTGGCATTTAATTGAAAATTTATTCAGTATGTTTAACCGCCATTTTTGATTGCCATTTTTTTATGGTAATTGCGACATTGGATGCGATCCAAGCGACCCCAAAAACCCCCTTATACCAATTCGGAAAAAAAGGAAATTTATTTACCATAATTATCCACCATATTGGATCCGCCATTTTGTTTTTGAAATTTTTGACACTGGATTTAGTTACGATCGATGTTGTTGATCCATAATGATGTTGATTCGTCTGAGGAATGGATGTATTGGAGAATTTTCAATTCTTGTGGAAGATTACACACTTCAGACCATAAAAATGAACCTCTTGATGAAATAGGTCCCTTATTTTATCATATAAAACATTCGGCGTTTCGAGAGTCAACAACTGTCCTCATCAGGAATAAGTTGGTAACTAGTCAAATTGTGGTGAGAACAACTTCTCTACCCCATTTTCGAATTCTCGAATTCAAAGAGAAGAAGAACTGTAAAATAGAACGAAATTTTCTTTTTTCTTTTAATTAAATTTTTTAATTTGATTTTTCATTTACTTTTTTTTCATCTTATTAGGAAAAATTTTTTGAAGATAATAAATGAGCTGTTGAGAATAATTTATCCTGAGTTCTGAAATATTGACATGTTCATGAGGAAATGAAATTTGTTTTATTTGAAGACTTGAGTAAGTATGTATTGAAGAGACCCTCAATCCTGAAATGGGAAAGAGGAGTTGTTCTTTCTACGATTTGACTAATTACGAACTTATCGCTGATGAAGAGAGTCGTTGATTCTCGAAACGTCGAATGTTTCATGTAATAAAATAAAGGACTTATCACATCAAGAGGTTCATTTTTATCGTCTGAAGTATGTCATCTACCACAACAAATTAAAATTATTCAATCACACTGAATTCGTCATCAGACACCCTACCACTACCTTAACAGTAAGTAAGGGGGACCTACATCTTAAAGTGGGTTCTGGACCACCAATAACACCAGCTCCAAGTAATTAGAGTAACTTTCTTCTCAAGAGGTACCGGCATTACGAGTTTCCAGAGATGAAAACTCCGTTCCTAGGCAAGTGTTCACCGCGTGGGCCGACGAAGTTCTTCCAAAGTGCGAGGTAGGTAGTCCAGTCCCCGTCAGTAAGATGACCAGTCAACGTTACACGGTTCGCTGCATTGTGTAATTTACTTTTAAATCTAGTATCTTTCAAACCAATTAATCAAAACTAGATTGTTCTGGCGAGATTGAACCTCACTAATTGCAATGGGAAAATACCGTAATTTTTTCACAAAATTCACAAAAGTGTTCTGAGAATAGATGAGAAAGTATCTTCTGCTGCAAGAATTCACATTTAATAGATTTCCTAATGCTGGCTCCAAATCTGCCAGAGAAAATGGCGTATCACATTTTCTTCACGAGGAGAAACCAATTCGAGATGGAAAATCTAATATGAAGAGACACAAATCGGGAACGTGATGGCAACAATACGACGTTCATTATCCTTGGACTTTCGAAGTTGATGGATCTAAACCTTACTGAAAATTTTAAAAATTGAGAAAATCTGTCCCAATGGAGCAGAACAAAAATATGTGAAGATCTGATAAAGCTTCCTTGGAAAATGAATCTCCATACAAGAATGAATTATCAAAATATTTAATTTTGATTTCCATGGGATCTAAATTCTAAAGACAAATAATAATACACTTGCGAAAAATGAACTAATTGATAATTGATAATTGTCCTGGCCAGTAGAGTTCCCACAACTGG
Organism: Neuroterus valhalla; assembly: GCA_011762715.2. Taxonomy (NCBI): domain Eukaryota; kingdom Metazoa; phylum Arthropoda; class Insecta; order Hymenoptera; family Cynipidae; genus Neuroterus; species Neuroterus valhalla. The sequence continues at coordinate 6,727 of WSXT02238607.1, forward strand.
TGCTGTTGGAAATGACCTTTGATCTATCACAAACTTTTGAACAATGAAGAACAATTGAATCTTAAATATAGTAGAAAAAAGTCTAGTTTCAAGATTGTTAAGTTCAATCGGAATGTGTTATCAGTTCGAACGAGTAGCGTAAATAGAATTTTTCCTTGAAGCGAAGTCAAGAATATGAGTATCTTAGAAGGACAAGCTTATCGCTTGAATAATGTAAGATAACAACTGATTTTATCAGATGCCGAGAAACGCGCAAATGCTATATAGTGAGCAAAACTTCAAATCAGTGTAATAATTAGATTTCTCTGTTCTATGAAAAAATGAAGAACTTTTGTACTCGTGTATTATTTTCGATCGTTGTCCTCAACTCTATAGGTAAATATAATAAAAGTGATACCTTATTTTTGAGTGCGTCTTATAACAGAATATGTGAAATTAGGAATGTGTATGTCCTCAATTGTTTTGGTTGAGAATAAAGTTCGCATGCTCTGTTAGTCCACCGCACACAGTTCTCTTTGCTGCATCTTCAGCACCACCTGGTCCTGTCGGGATCATCACATTTTGCAGTCCGATTCATGTATCTATAGCGGCGGAGCATGTTACTTCCTCCATATTTTCTATCGCTGTGTAGGGCATTCACGGAATCTCAGAATATCCTGTTTAAACTTGTTTCGCAGCCAAATCCTACCTATAAACTACGTTGGCTCCTGGACTCCCACTCAAGACTTTTTTATTCATCCTTTGTCTTTCATGCTCTTCTCGAAGTGTTTTATTAGGGTCTCCTTGAGCTTTTGATCATTCGTCATAGTTTCAATATCGAAGCTTCCCACCTTGATACGCATAATCAGCTCGCGCACTTTCTCATGACCCTGGGTGCTTTCTTCATGACAGAGTTCGCGGCAAAATCGTCTCGCAAAATCCTCCTGGAGATGACTAGTAGCTTCCTTCGCACTTTGAAAGGCCTCTCGTTTGACCTGCTGGTGCCTTAGCGCTTTTGGTCTTTCTGCCAAGTTTTACAATGAGAAAATGTTTGTAGACATCAAACAAGCTGGATGTTGATCCGCGTGGTTCTGGAAATCATCGATAACACCCAAAGCTCTGCGGGTCATAGCCTGTAGCTTTTTGTGTAACATGTTCGTCTTTGTTATGAGTAACTGTACTTTATCCTTGTCGATTATCCCGCTCTCATAATGAAATAGGGAATATTCCAAAACAGTTTGATTATACCTAGAAAGTTGTAAAACTTCCACGAAAAAAGGAACTACCTACTGGTAGTTTGGTAAGGGTGGTTTTCGGAGGTTATTTTTTGAGGTCATGACAAATCCTGACGTTATGGAAGAAAATAAACCTCGGATTTGCAATCAGTGACCCCAGAAACATGAAATCAGCAGGGTCTAGTTCCGGGAAGCATTTTTTTCGATTTTTTGTTTGTGGATCTGTGTAATCTATCCGTATTTCTTCTTACGGTAGAACATTAGTCTCCAGCCAACATTTGAACAAGATTTCCGAATCAGATTCACAGTACAGACAATCTGTAAAATTTTGTGGAAAAAAAATTTCATCACACATTTTCTTGCGGAAATCGCTAGAAGAGCATTCAAAAAACTCCACCTGAAGAATGCGGGATGATTCAAGGGCGGGTTTTCGAATAAACTCAAAATGTTTTTGTATTTGATATATGTCGGAAATAGTACATTTGTGGGAAAATTTCTAAGAACAAAAAATGTTGTTGACAATGTTTTCTGAAACTTTTCTTATTGAAACGACATACTGCGATTAGAAAAAAACCTACGAAATTCATACACAAACTATTCTTGGCCGACTTACCCTTTACGAGGTATAGCGTAACAAACCCGTCACCGTAGATATCCCATTGTTTCCGACGAGGGCAACGTTAGTGTGGGTACATAATAAATCATTACTTCCGAATGGACGGATAATTCTTTTGTGAGTAGGACTTTCAAATCATTCCTTATCATGATAAATTGTTATTATAAATTATTACTTATTGAAATTTTTTTTTCAAAACTATGCTGACTTTAGTATCGAACGTTTATAAGAAGGTTTTTACAATTTTATTTCTAACAAAATGTAAAAAATTTGCTTGTGATTGTGTTGTTGAGCGTGGAACATCGAAAATACGTGTGTTTATTAAATCATAGAATCTTGGCTTCGTAAAAAGCAAAAATGCTTCGTCCACGCCAATTTGTATGTTATTACAAAACCAAACAGTTATTTGAAAATATCAATGGAATTCGCATAGTGTTTTTCACTTTTTTTTGCGGCCTGAGGTACTTTAGCGCTATCTCTAATTTGCACTTCCTATCGTAGCATTCTGTTGACTCAATGAGCAATGCTGTAGAAAACATTGTTTGGATTTCAGGAATCTACAAATGTACTGTATTCTTTCTTACTGGTAGGAAGCACAGTTTTTATCGAGGGGTTAACCACATCGATTTCTTGTGTACACTAGATTACAAGATTACAGTATTACATGAGATTACTCAAGATTACATGAGATTACACATGATTACATGGGATAACACAAGATTACACGAGATTACATAGGATTACGTGAGATTGCATAATATTACATTGCATTAAATAAGATAACATGGGATCACATAAGATTACATAGTAATAAACTTTATGAACATATGCGGAAAAAGGAACTAATGAAATTTCTAGTAGTTGATTGAATCAACAATTATGTTCAAATTTCATTTTTTGTTATTTATAGCAAAATAACGGAAAAAAATATTCAGGTGAATATTATAGGAATCATGATATTGTATTGCTGAATTGATTGTTTTTGAAATATATTCCCTTGGTTCAAGATTTTCGATAGTCAGTTACAATCTATAGTAAAAGAGAAAAAATAAAATTTGATTATCTTAATAAATTTATCCAATCATATTTTGTTCGTGGTAATCTAAAATCTCTGAGTATTTAAGGGGGCATTCTCATGTAAAATATTCAAACAAATTTTTTTTCTATAGTTCGATAGGACCACGTTCTGAGAATATAATTCCAGTTTCATTGCTCAACTCCGAGTATTATGGAAGATATGGTTCCTCGAACCGGCGCGCTCAGGCGCAGTTCGCTCGAATCCATGTTTTGAAAATCGTAGTACACGATTGCGCGACCTTACATAAGTCTGCCGTTTTGAATTTATTGTTATTAGAAAACATTTTTTTCGTAGTTTAAACATGTATCTAAATATATGGAAGATGATTCATGTGTATTTCTATTTTCTGAGTAAAAAAAAATGGCCAAAAATGGCCATTTTTTGACGCGTTACAGGAGAAGGCTCCCTTCAGCGCCGTAGTGAGGGTCACAGGGGCCCTCGTGCAAGATTTCCAGAAGCTCTTTCCATAAAAAAGTAAAACCAATTTTATACAATGGTATGAAAATGTTATCGAAGATCTTTTAACTATTTTCTTCTTTTGTATTGTTCATATAATAATCTTGTTGTTAATCCCTGATTGAGGGTTTCAGTCAAACAAAGATTCACTTGTATTGCTTACAACTTGCTTCTTGTACTCATGGAAATAAAAAAATGAAGTATATGCATGTTGCCAAATACATTTTGAAACTCGTAGAATAATGGGGATTCGAATCGTTGATTAGAATTCATTTATTATTGTCCCAGAATATAAGGAAGGATAACACAAGATAACATGCAGATTAGACAGGATTACATATTGGTTAAACGGTATTAAACGAAATTACATGGGATTTCATGAGATAACATGGGATTTCATGAGATTACATGAGATTACAAGGGATTACGTGGAATTACATGAGATCACGTGGAAGAGTGTACACCAGATTACAACAGTGATTGCCCCTTTGGTTTTTATTCAAGTTGTAAATATTTTAATTATGATATAAAGGTTTCTGACTACCTGGTTGAGTTCTACAAGTTAGGGAAAAAATTTTTCTTCATACCTTGGTCGAAAGTACGTTCCTCCGGCATCGATTGTAAGGCAGAAATTCTGATTTTAAGCATTGATAGAACTACACTTGCGCCCTCTGTGACACCGGGAGCAAAAATCGTTGGCTATATGCTATAGATTAGAAATTTGTTTGATCGATAATTGATAAACGAACACTCCGACACGATAACTGAGATAACCATCGGAATTGTCTTCCAAACGTTTGCGTGTACGATTTTCCTTTTTTTGAAAAAGTAATTTCTCAAACAATTAGAGCGTTTCTAACTTGTCTTTTTTTTTGTGTTGGACTGATCATTTGTTACTTACCGATCACACAAATTTCAAATCTATAGCATATAGCAAACTTGAGGGTCGAATTTTATAAGTCTCTCGTTGCTGCCGTCATTCAGAATTATTTCTGCTGTTACTCTCGCTTGTTGATATAACCTCAAAGCTTTCTTAGATTTGATTTGTGATTATTTATGTATTAGTGTATATAATTTAAATATTGATTTTAACTGAAGATTCATAATAAAAAACGAACGAAATGAATTAATTGTTTTGTTTTGACGAAACCACGTATGAGGAAAAGGTTAGAAAGATTAAAATTGAAATTATTTCTTTCGAAGATGTGTGATTATATTTACTTTTGTGAATGTATTTGATGCCTCCCCCCCTACCATTAATACTCGCTTCGCTTGTGCTGAAAATGTCGGAACAGGCATCAATGCATGCTATGATGTACATATATTGTTTATCAAAATATGATTCTTTGCCGTACTTTCGACCTGGTATAAAAAAAATAGTATACACCACGCGGGCAGAAGTTTGAAAGCCCTGAACTGCGAGATATGATGCCCTCGGCTTCGCCTCCGGCACCATATCACACAGAGCAAGAATTTAAACTTTCTGCCCTTGTAGTGTAATATACTATTACAAAGAGTACTGTGACACAAGATACAACAGAATATTCAGTGATTAGATTGTATAGCAAACAAAATCACCCCATTGCGTTATAATCATATAGCTTACTCATTACATATAGTATCCAGGAAAGTACCTTGTTTCTCTATAAACGGAAATGTAACGGGTCGTTTGTACAAGATTGAGATTTGTGTCCTACCTGTGTCCTTCGTCGAAGAACAAAACGTTAAAAGTGTTAACATAAAAATAATGACCAGGATACCAAAAAAACTCTACATCTTTTGATTATTTCTCTCACCTGGTAGATACCATTCTACATCAGCTCTGTGTCTTACCCTTATATTGATGCTAATATATTACCTTGTATCATTCTTGCAGAAGCAGCACGTGGTCAGGGTGGCTCAGGTGCGGGCGGTTCAGGGCAAGTGCATCACATAAATGAACCCGAAACATCTACAAGTAGGGAGAGTCCATCCAAAAGGCAAAGAAAACTACCTTTCAAACGAGCAACAAGAGGAGATGACCTTAAAGTGAATATGCAAGACCCTAGCCTAGTCATCGTTAAATACGAGAATGGTTCTCCCCCCACGCATGCCTTCGCGATAAATCCTTATATTATCATAGCCAAAAAATCTGGGATGCATGATGGTGATTATACGCTTAAATACTTTAGGTATCACAGATCGACAAAGAACAAGTTATCGCGACCTTTGTCAATAGCCCACCAAAAGGAATTCGATGAATACGATGTTGTCATGTATGAAATGGGGGAACGTGTCGGTCTTCTGAGACCTTCAGCTGCTGCATTCAATGAAGCTGGTTTTGAGGAGCCGACGAAGCATTTCATTAAATGGTTGGCGCAGAAAATTCTCGATGAATTGTACCGAGATGAACGGCCTCCCAAGGCGATTAGGCTTGTTAATCATCCTCAGGCTCCTAATAATTCAAAATCTTCTCGTAAATAATGGTTTATTGTGTGGAACATGAGGTGAGTTGGTCCTTAGTGATGATCAATTTAAAGGTACTACACCAAATGGGAATATGCGACATACCATTTTCGTTCCCCGCGAAAGTTGGAATCCGTAACTCAACATTGCGTTTCAAAAAAATAAATTCTGATGTTGAACATGATATAATGACAATTTGTTATAGAATGAAAATAAAAATAGCTATTACATTTCAAGATGCTGATATTATTACAAATTATTCCAATTATAGAATGTGTACATGAACATTAAAATTTCTGGAAGTGTTTACGAATGTGGCAGAAGTCAATAGTCACTAACTAGCTTGAAGCTAGTTAAGTGCCATAACAGCAGAAAATTTAGTCCCCGGATATCGGAATTACATATATTGTTTAAGTGATAGATAGAAGTATCTACTTTGCCTAATGTCGAATTAAATTTTCGATCCCATTCGTCGCGTCCTTTCTACAGTTTCTGATACAAATCGTCAGTCTATCTATGAAATCGATTAGGCAGCAGGTAATTCTTAATATATTCTACACGTATTCTAATTCAAACTACACAGCATGCAAACCTCACCCTTTCTCGCAAACCAGCCAGGAACCAGAAAAGCGGTTACATATAGTACTCTAGTACTATAGTACTCTACGAATATCTCTTCTCTTAAGACAATATTTTTTTCGGGAAACGTATGAAAAAATCATTTTCATAACCTCAAAGCAAGAAGGAATGAGATGTTTGCAAACCATGAACGTTAAAGCCAGATTTGCGCTTTCGGATCAATATTTGGGCCGACTGCACATCACTCTTTACCCATCTATCTTGTCCGATGAAGCTTGTTCCTGTCAATTATTGTGGGACAGCTGACTGTTCAGCAGCTGAGTGTGTTGTTAAAAAACGGATTCTGTAATTTTGGACTTTTTCCTGACATTCCCTTGGCTAAAGTATAAAATTCCTCAACTCTTTAAAGGCGATTCTGCGTTCCAGGGTTTCGAAAGTGGAGATTTCATTGATGAAATATAGACTATTGCAATGTGTTTCTTACTAATAATCTTAATTGGTAGTAGATACATCTATATGATTCAGGATTGGATTATATCATTACATCTTCATTTTTTCGATCGAAGATATAAAAGATACGTGCATGATATCCTCAATAATCTATGGGGTGATTTACCAGTTTCCAATCCAATGCATCATACACGCTGCAATCGACACATGTTCTCAAATCGGCATAAGGTTTCCTATAAATAAAAGTAGTAGTAAGTAGTAGTAGTAGTAAGTAGTAGTATTAGTAATTGCTACGGATCGCAACGACATCTTAAGTTTCTCACGGCGCCCTGAAAGTATTTAGCATCCCCCACTCTTCCAATGTGTGTGCAGTGATTGATTTACGTGAATCGTTTTGCTACAACTTATTCTTCCGTGAATATCAGAGAAAATATAAACAATGTTCAGAAAATATCATTGAAATGGCAGAGGAAAAAATGTACAAATTTTCAAGTGACCGGTATATCGTCTCCATTATAGTTGGAGATAAAAAAATGTAAGTATTACCGGGATGTTTAATTGAACCTCTCTTTTATCAATATCTTCGATCAATCGATCAAATACATAACCTCTCTTTTATCAATATTTTTGATCAAATACATATATTTTTTACAGGCGGATTATTGCACGAGTAGCGTCTGTAGAAGTGCCAATATCAGTTCAAAGCAAGGATGGCGAACAGAAAAAAGTCATGAAATTCATACTTTCAACAGCCAACAAAACCAAACTTTGTTCTGCGTGGGGATCAGCGGTCGATATTGCGGAAAAAACATTTGTCCCGGAATAATAAGTTTTTCAACAATTAATTCGAACCTTTGTGGGCAGTTGGGGGTCCACGTTACAATGGAGGGAATGTTACGTATTCATTGTATCTTTGCCCGGCAACAATGATAACTGGAATTCATCAGGACAAAGTAGAGAAAATGAATACTGTGGCCAAAATCGTAGGAATTGATGATATTTTGGATGTCGAAAGAGTAATTGGTAAATTTTTGGAAAATACAATTTTTTAAACAAAACTTGGCTGTCAGAGTGTCAAATACATCAGAAGAACAATTATTAAAGAATGATTTAAAAATATAATTTTGTAAACAAAACATGACTATCAGAGTGTCAGATAAATTAGAAAACAATCATCTTCATTCAAAGAAAGAATGAAAACATAACCTATAGATTCTTCATTCGAAGAAAGAATGATAGCATATCCTATCAATTTTCTCATTGGCTAAAATAGCTGAAATTTTAGATACCGAAGGAGTAGTTGATGAAGTTTTGAAAATACAATTTTCATTAGTCAAAATTTCTGATATTTTGGATGTTCAAGGGATAGTTGGTCAATTTTTCATGACTGTCAGACACATTGGAGAAACAATTTGGGAAATATAATTTTGTAAACAAAATATGACTGTTAGAAAGTCAGATACATTGGAAAACAAGTACTATTTACAGTCGAAAAAATTTTAATATCATGACCTATAAATTTTTCATTAGTAGAAATTGCCGATATTTTAGATGTTGAAGGAATAGTTGGTACATTTTTGGAAAATACAATTTTTTCAACAAAAACATAACTGTCCGAAAGTCTGACACATTTAGAAAACAATAATTATTTCCTTCCGAAAGAAGAATTTGTAAAAATGACTCGCAACCCTCATTGGAAGGAGATTCAGGAAAATTTGTTACTTGGTCAGCAGACTTCCGATCGACCTGAAATTTGCGCGAGAGTTTACGATATTAAGAAAAATTACCTACTCGATATTATTGCAAGGCTAAAATCATTTGGTGATGTGCAAGCACATGTACATACAATTCAATTTCGGACTGAAATTTCATTTTTCATTGTTTTGCATGTGTGGTTTGCCACACATGCATTTGTTAGTAACTTTCAAACAAAACCGCAAATTTTTTAAAGCGAACAAAGTAGACAAATTGGAGTACCAGGTACAAGAATCGGTCGCGCGCTCGAAAACGAGTAAAAGTATTGTCCGCGCGGTGACGTTACGAATCGAAATCCGAATTTGGAAAAACAAAAAATTCTGCTCGATAGCTTTTTGAAAATGAAAGCATGTACCCGTTTAAGGGGGGAGTAGGGTGATTTCGCCTGTTTTTTTGATATTTTTTTTCTCATAGAAACTTTTATTGTGCAACAAAACTGGTGTC
>WSXT02238618.1:0-17778 GCA_011762715.2 Neuroterus valhalla
TCGTAGGGGACGGGAAGGCACCCCTGTGACTGGTCACAGAAATAACTTAGGTACTACACGACCCCCTTTCCCAAGTCTCATGGTGGGCGGGAAGGTACCCCTGTGACTAGTCACAGAAATAACTTAGGTACTACACAACTCCCTTTCCCAAGTTTCGTAGGGGACGGGAAGGCACCCCTGTGACTGGTCACAGAAATAACTTAGGTACTACACGACCCCCTTTCCCAAGTCTCGTGGTGGGCGGGAAGGTACCCCTGTGACTAGTCACAGAAATGACTAAGGTATCACACGACCTCCTTTCCCAAGTCTCGTGGGGACAGGAAGGCACCCCTGTGACTGATCACAGAAATAACTTGGGCACTACACGACCTCCTTTCCCAAGTCTCGTGGTAGGCGGGAAGGTACCCCTGTGACTAGTCACAGAAATGACTAGGGTACCACACGACCCCCTTTCCCAAGTCTCGTGGGGACAGGAAGGCACCCCTGTGACTGGTTACAGAAATAACTTAGTTACTACACGATCCCCTTTCCCAAGTCTCGTGGGGGCGGGAAGGCACCCTTGTGACTAGTCATAGAAATAACTTAGGTACTACACGACCCCCTTTCCCAAGTCTCGTGGTGGGCGGGAAGGTACCTCTGCGACTAATCACAGAAATGACTAGGGTACCACACGACCCCCCTTCCCAAGTCTCGTGTGGACAGGAAGGCACCCCTGTGACTGATCACAGAAATAACTTAGGTACTACACGACCCCCTTTCCGAAGTCTCGTGGGGGGCGGGAAGGCACCCCTGTAACTGGTCACAGAAATAACTTAGGTACTACACGACCCCCTTTCCCAAGTCTCGTGGGGGGAGGGAAGGCACCCCTGTGCCTAGTCACAGAAATAACTTAGGTGGGGTGGGGGAGCACCCCTGCGACAAGTCCCAGAAATAATAAAAGGTCACACTATGTCTCTTTTCTTGACCTGATTCGCTGATTACGAAAATGATAATGAAAATATTTTTGTACCATTGAAATGACAGCGCTACATATTGTCTTGTATTTCTGTGATTTTTTCATATTTTTCGTTGTTTTTCTAGAAAAATATTAGCCGCAGAGTGAAAATGTGTTCCACATAAAATATATGTTTTTAAAAGTTCTACAACATTCATTCGAAGTTTTTCGTACATTTTCATTATTTACTAAGATAAACATGAAAAACCATGATTTTTATGGGTTTACATGGTTTTTACCATCAAAATCGACTAGTCGCATATTTCAACAATCATTTTCGTGATCAGCGCATCAAAATACTTAAGTATACGAAGTTTCAAAAGAATCAGCAATTTCAGCTATTCGGAACTCCATCCTATTCTTTTTTGAAGTATCTGAAATTTATTCTTTTAAAATTGAATTTATCTTAGTGTTACACACCATGTTATAACGACTATTGCAGTCAACCGATTTTAATTTTAAAATTATATTGATCCTAATCTTCTAGTACTTGTAAATAATTGAGACCAAAATGTTTTATGGTAGACGTATTTTATAACTGTGTTTTTAATTAGATAGATAGTCATCGAGAATTCGATTCGGATATTAGCTGTAGTTACGAATTCCCAGAAATGCAACGTTCCTGGGATTCAACTCGCAACGGATTTTCGCCCCCATCCAGTGAAAGAGAGAAGCAGCCAACCAATGATAGGGTCCGACGCTCCCCACCTGTATGCGCGCGAGATTATTTGCGAGTTTTTCTATCCTCGAAAAATGACAGTTATTAAGCAAACAATGAAGCAAAGATAAAAATACTGAGTAGAAGAAAGACTTGCAGTGGTTTTCCTAATTTTTGTCCACCAGAAAGAAGTATAATTAATATTTAGTACCTTATTTTCGGGATGACTAGCCAAATGGCGGAAATAAGCTTGTCGTCTAGAAATTCAGGACGACTAGCTGAACGCGCGAAATTGCTAGTCATCCCGAAATTCGGGACGACGAGACGCATTATTTGCCCCTAATATAACAGTCAGAAATGCTAGAAACTTTCGAAAAAATCCGACTTTCTAGCATCACGCAAACAAAATTTTATTCAAAACACAAATAAATTTCTGAAACAATGACGTTGGTCATCTGACAAAAGTTGGAGATTTAAAAAAAACTGCGATTGACTGCATTATCCTGAAAAAATTGTAATAAAAAAGTGATGGGTTATTGTAGCGATTCGAGGAAGTTGAAAATTGCAGGAAAAAACACAATTTATCAGCAATATTCCAAAAGAATATGGTTGTTCAAAATAGAAATATTCAAACAATTACATTTTGTGATTGGAATTAATCATTAACTTACTCTTTTGAAAAGTGCGAAAAAGAGAAAAACTAGGAAACGGGAATAATCTGACACAACGACTCCTCATTTCCACACACGCGCTCATATTCTACACGGATTGTTCACGTCTGCTCGTGTTCAACGACTCGAATATTTTTATGTAAAAAACGATGTTGCTGCGTTGAGAGAATTTAGGTTGTGTAACAGCTTCATTCGATCATTCCCTAAATCCAGTCACCTAATCGTCTTGATGATAACAAATAAACTAAATTCTCTCATTTGGCAGAAAAATATTTGTCCCACGAAGAAAAACCAACAAGAAAGAACCAGATCTCCCGCATGCACTTGGATCAGGCTAACTTGTCAGAGCAATGATTCGCAGTAGGTTTTTGCCTCATTTATCATTTTTATAGGTCTAACTTAAAAACCCTCATTGTTTTTATTTTGTTGAATTTAGGTGCAAAGAAGTGTCAAAACGCTGATGTTCCCAAAAAACCATTTTTATTCACTTATTCTTGGGTTTTGTGGGAAATCAGGATCGTTCTTCTATATGTAGGCTATGTCCATGTGTGTTCCTTTTCCCCCAATCAGTTCGTGTTTCCTTCCTAGCGTTCACCGCGGTTTTGTCGTACCTCATTATCATACTCATCATTCAAGGATTAATAATTTATTGTATTACATGAGATGAGAGCTGTTTTCCATGAGAACTACGAGGGACAAGTGGTTTGCAAGATACCATTCGGGGTCGGTGCAACTCATGATCGCGGTGACACAGTGTCGCGCTGTACTCCATTATTTTTAAATATTGAAAGCTACGACCATTTTCGTGTCGCTTATCTCTTTTCTCACTTCACCTTTTCTCTCCTTTCTATAGTAATAATAAATATTCTAAAATGATAAACCTTTCCTGTGGTAATGAAACGTATGCTGTTTTTAATACGGACCACAAGCGGACAAGCGGTTCACGAGATACTATTCGAAATGGATGCGACTCGCAGTCGCGATGTCGCAGTCACGCTGCACTCCCACTACCAAATCTCACGAGATATGACAATTTTCTTCTCGCTGATCTCTTTTTTACTCCATATATCTCCTTCTTCCTACTATGATAATAAATAAATACTGATAATGATGCAGCTACTCCATGGTGATAAAATTTATGTTGTTTTCCAATAATAACCGCGAAGGACAAGCGGTTTGCGAGATATCGTTCGGGGTTGATGCAACTCGTAGTCACGGTATCGCTACACTGTAAAAAATCGGTGTGTGCCGCAACACCACACTGGAGTCGTTTTCTGGTGTCACACCGCAGTTGGTGTTAATATCGCATACTCACACCGTGCTAGTGCGACTGTGATCATGTAATCACACCGAACGAGTGTCGCTAATCTAACCCTCTGCCTGTCAACTACAGTTAAACAAAAAAGTGGAATGGAAAATCAAAAAGATTTTATTCAGTGTTTTGGGTTGCCATTTTTAATTAATGGCTAAATGATACGAGTACCCAGTATGAAAAAAAAGTGTCCAACAAAATTATCTTCGATTTAATCATTATCGTAAATAACCGAACGTTAATATTGGAATTGAAATTATCTTCATCATTCTACTAATAATTGAATTGAGATTCCAATACATTCTATTTCAAAAACGTATTGTTTTGAAAAGTTGAATAAATTTGAGCTGTTTTAGCACTAAAATTATTAATAACAATTTTGTAAAACAGAAATTGAAAATCATATTTTTTACGAGGTAGGTTTTATATTTCAAAGTGTAAATTTACTTATCCTTTCGTTGAGTATATACATCTATGATAATTTTTAATTTCAGTTAAATCTTCAACAAAATTTACAACCCTTTTGTAATACCAAAAATTATTTCTTTCGACATCATAACTTATTTCCGACTTATGCATAAAGTAAATGTATAACTTTTGTATAAATATTTAACAATTAATTTCACATTTTTAAATTGATATAATATAGTTATATAAATATACAATAAAATAAATATAGTTGAGCCATATTTTCGGCAATAAAATAATTATAAACAATTTTGTAAAACAGAAATTCATATTTTTTACAAGGTCCATTACATAGGTATATTACGAGGTATATTTACAAGGATAATTTTAAATTTAAGTATAATCTCAAACAAAATTTGCAACCCTTTTTCAATACTAAAAATTATTACCTTCGTCATCATAACTTATCTTTGACTTTGTGCATAAAATAAATATGTATCTTGTGTATAAATATTAAACAATTAATTTCAAATTTTCTCTAGGTTTCTTATTTTCTCTCATGGGTTAAATTCCATTTTATTAAAAAATTTATCTGCTTTAAATATTCAATTTGAATTTCATGTTTAGTGTTGAGCTATTATTGTTTGTTTCTTAAATGAACTTAGATTTTGTCAAATGAAAAAAACTTACTTTAATTCTGTTTGAATTTCTCGAAATTCCTTGGAATTGATTCAAAGCTTTCAAAATCCCTCGAAATTTTTTGAAAACTCTTCAAGTTGTATAAAATCGTTCAAAATTTTCAAACATTTGTTAGAATCCCTCCAACTTTTTGGAATTATTCGAAAATTATTCGAAATTCCTTCGAATCACTTTTTACTTATTCAAAATGCTTTGAGATTCTAAAGAAATACGGAATAAATCAAAAGATTTTGCAAACATTTTTGAAGGATTTGAGATTTTTGTCAAGATTTTCATGAAATGAAAAGAAAATCACATCCATCCTTTCCAACTTCCTCAAATTTCCTTGGAATAAATTCAAAATCCCTTGAAATTCTTTGAAATCTCTTAAGGGCGTTTAAAATCGTTTGAATTCGTTTGAAATCGGTTAACATTGGTTTTCATGGATTTTGGATCAGATAATTTCCAAGAGGTTTCAGATTTTTGAATTCAGAAAAGTTTTCTAAAATAGGTAAATTATTATTCAAAATATTTTAGAATTCCTCGAATTTCTCTGAATGCCGTGAAATAAATTTGGATCTGTTGACATTATTCGGAATACGAAGATATAAGTTTAAATGTTCCTGGATTCCTCGGAATTCCTTCAAATTCTTTGGTACATTTTAAGGTAGTTCAAAATTGTTTGAAGTTATTGCGAAACTTCAAGAATATCTTAAAATCTTTTGAATTCTTCGCAAATTTTTTGAAATCCTTCCGAATCACTTTTTATTTATACAAACGATAGTAATTAAAAAGAACAAAATATTAGATATAATAACGACAGTTTCGACGGTGTTGCATGTTGAGAGTCACACCAGGAATGTAACACCAGGCTCTTACAACTATACACCATTGGTGTGAAGTTTCATCAAAATTTTTTACAGTGTAATCTCTCTTCTCATTTCACCTATCCCTTCTCTCCTACTCTAGTAGTTGATTTCAAATATAACAGCACGTAAATCAGTTTTTATTTGGTAATAATAATTATGAATAATATTATTAATAATAAAAAAATAATAATAAATAACTAATATTCAATTTCTTGATTATTATTTGATAGTCTATCTATATTTTTTAAAAGTATAGTCTGGTTGTTTTTTTTTCTCACCTTTGGTCAACTACCGCTGTCCGTGATAGGCTGCCAACTCGGATTTCCAAAAAATTTTAGAACTTTGAGGTTCAAATTCTTATATCCTCTTCGTAATGAGAATTTATTGGTTTTTACGTCAAAATTAACTTTAGCGAATTGCATCCAATCTCAACGCTTGGAGACACCCTGTCCGAAAAACAGGTTTTCTATCGCTGTCGTCGTCGTCGTCGTCGTCTTCGCCGTTGTCGTTGTCGATGCCGTTATTGATGTCGTTGTCGTTGTCATTGTCTTTGTCGCCATTGTCTTTGTCGTCGTCGTCGTAGTTGTCATTGTCGTTGTCGTTGTCATTGTCGTTGTCGTTGTCATTGTCGTTGTCGCTGTCGTTGTCATCGTCTTTGCCTTTGTCCTTGTCATTGTCTTCGTCCTTGTCGTTGACGTTGTCATTGTCGTTGTCGTTGTCTTTATCGTTGTCGTTGTTTAGATTGTCGTTGATTAGATTGCCCTTTGGCACTCATTTTTAAGGAACAAAAAGAAAGATCAAGTTTGTCAACCAGCCTTTTTGGATCAACGGTTATGGTTCAACTCATAGAAATAAAATACTCAAGAATGAAAAATTCCGTTCTTCGATCAACCTATGGGAGATACAGAGAAAAGTTAATTATTAGAAATTGTTTTCGAAAAAAATATTCTACAAATTTGTCCTGAATAATTTTACAATAGGACACATATTTTTGGTTTTACTTGTAAAAATACGAGATACGAAGGGACTGTTCGATATATTAGACGTTTCGAACAAATTCCAATCGAGTGTGAAGCACGAGACACGTAATGAGGAAGTATTTGCTAAAGCCGAAGAAGCTGTAACAAAAAATGATTCAAAATCATCAAATCACAGCAGCCGAGGTTTTGCTTTTCATTTTCAAAATATCTATTTACGAATGTATGGGGGAGAACAACGACCGCGCGCGAAGCGTGAGGTGTATTCATTATCGAGCGTGAAGCACGAGATTTGACAGACGCTTACCTAATTCTTCTTATGCTGATTAAAGAGGAACTTGATAATATTATGGGAAAGTCAAAGTGCCTTGAGGAATACGTGTTCGTCGAAAATATATTTAAATAAGGAAGAGTAGCAGATCAATCTAAAATTTCCCCTAACTTTGATCTGATCCCCATGAAAATGTACTTTACCTATAAAACGAAGATCGAGATGCCAAATTGGAAAACGGAATCGAAAAAGTGAACCTTCTTTAACTCGAGGACCGACAAATTGACTCCAATCCAGATCGGTTGAGTCTTGAGTGAAGGGCTCATCAGAAAATTGAATTCCAGGGAATTCGATCAAGGAGGAAAGTTAACGAATAGGAAAATGTGTTTATAATCGTAAAAAATCGATTTCAAATCACTCTCGGAAAATCGCATACAAAAAATAGATGAATGGATAAAATGTTTAAAATAAATGTAGATAATGTTATCATTTTAGGACCGTAGAAAAATGTTAATTCTTAATAATGAGAATATCTAATAGTTATGTTAAAACTCTCGAATCCGTTAGAGGGAAGAACTTTGAACAAATGAAGGATGGTGAGAATATGTTGAGACTCATAATTTTTCCGCTATTATCCTCTTTTTCTCCCTTTCCAAAATTACTTTTCTTCTCCTATTTCTATCAAATTTTTCCACTTTCCTATTATTTTTCTTATCACTTGATGACAATCTTAATTAGTATGTCCTCTATAACATACATTGTAAGTCGGATCTTCGAAAACCATGGAAGTTGCATTTATTTTCAACTCAAACTTCAGCCAATAATTAGTATCAACATTCTCTAGGGAGTTTATCGTTGATGATCGAATAAAACGCTCCATCAATCATTACTAATTTTTCCAAATGGAATATAAGTTTATACTCTCTCCCTTTTACGGGTTTTAGAGTCATTACATAACCCCATCGGTATTCCCTCAAACACCTCACCACTAAGTTAGTAGTGGGGGGGACCTAGAGCTCAAGGTGAGTTCCGAACCATCAAGAGCAACAGCTGCTTAGTACTTAGAGAACCTGAAAAATCCAGTGGTATAGGATTCACGACTCATCGTGGATGACCGGACCACAGTTCGAGGCGGAAATCGAATCGGCAATTAGACATTTTGATTGAAAAATAATTTATTGATTGGAAACTCACATTCTTTACTTCATAATTAGTTCTCTTGGGTGACATCATTTTTCTCTTTTGAATGGAGAATTTTCGAATGAAATTTGGTGTATTTCAGTTGAGCAGTCAACTAATAGGTTACAAATCTCTTCCGGTTGAAAAATTATTTCTCCGGATAGAAATCATTACTCATTCCTCCCAAGCATAACTGTTTGTTTAAAATTCAATCTGCCGTAGTTGAGAATCTAACTATTTAAATACAGATTCATTTTTTATTTCTAATTCCAACAATTTGGGTTGCATTTTTTCTCCACCTTGAATGAAAAATCTTTCTTGAGAGTGGAACTTTTTTTTTAGAAATTGTGACGCGCTCCGAAGAAAGAGACTTAAGAGCGGAAAAGCTGATTTTAGAGGAGAAGGAAAAGAACAGGCGAGAGCTGGACAGGCTTTATTTGGAACGGCTGTTTTTGAATTACAATTGCTCAAAAAATACTGGACAAAAAAATGTTCTGTTTACAATTAATTAAATATCAATCCATAATTAATATAAAACAACCATAATCCTGAAATCGATTTTTTTCTTCTTAGGTCCCTTTCTTCGGAGCGCGTCACAATTTTTGCTCATTTCGCTGAGAGTACACCATTTTTGTTGGAATATGGTGTGTTCTAGTTGAGTATTCAATTGTTTTGTAGGAAATTAATTTTTTAGATGAGAATTCACGTTCTCGACTCAAAATATAAAAAATTGGATAAGATTTCTTTTTCTCTATTGGATAACAAATCTGTCTTGGTAGAAAATTCATCCCTTCTGGTAGAAATTATAACTATTTCATCAATAGTACAACTGTTTGGTTAGAATTCAATCTGTTCTGGTTAAGAGATAAAGTATTTGGTTTGATAATCATATTTTTTTAAATATTCTAACAACTTCGATTGCTTTTTTTCTTCCTTGATCAAGAAACCTCTCTTGGTAGAAAAATGATTTCATAGTTGCGAATTCCAAAATTCAGTTAAAAATTGAGTTTTTGGCTAAACATTTATTACTTTTGATAGGAATTATTCCGCTTTCGTCAAGAGAACAAATTTTTATTCAGAATACGATAAATTTCATTTGAAAATTCTGTCCTTCCTTTGAAAATGAATTTTTGAAAAAAGAAACAAATTTTTCAACAAAAAATTCCCTCAAAATGAGTATTTACAACTATAATCATCCTCAGGGAACTGTGATACAATGAAAAATTCATGTATATCGTAAATTGTTAATAAACTAGGAAAAAATAGAGGAAATGATCTTTTTACACGGAAAGGGAAATGGGGCGTTTGCGTGCTCCGCACTGAGACGGTCGTCTGCTCTGAAGCGTGCACGCCTGAATGCCCGTTTTCTCAGCGTGTGGCGCGGCAAGTTAACTCGTTCGTTCACGCGCTCAAGTGATCGGCGGATAATCCGCCGAACCCGAGCCCTCGGACTCCTAGGGAGACGACGGTTCGGAAACGGTCCGAGAGCTCGGCGGATTATCCGCCGGAAGAGTTTGGCGCGCATTCAGACAACACAAGCGCCGTCCTGCTGCCTAAATAATCATTCAGGCGTGCAGTCATCAGAGCAGATAAACGGCTCAGTGTGGAGCGCGCAGACGTACCATTTCCCTTTCCGTGTGCTTCATAAGATGACATTTTTTTATTGTACAGTAATGAACAAATTTTCATATGAATATGAACACTCAACCAAGAAATATGAATTTCCAACCAAATCATAAAATTTCAAAACAAAAATTAAATTTCAATCAGTAGCTTTCTCATCCATACATCTAAACTTTTTAGCATTAAAAAAAAAATTTAACCGAACACTCTTACATTCTCAACAAATTAGTTGAATTGTCACTCTGAAGAGATGAATTCTCAACTAAATTGTTGAATTTCCAAACAATAAAAATTAAACTTCAACTTGAAACAGTTTCATTTTCAGCAAGAAAGCATGAATTTTCAACAAAGAAAAAATTGATTTTTCAACATAAAAATTACTCTTCAACAGAACGTACCTGAAAAGATAAATTGAAAACAAAAAAAGATAATTGTTTGGGAAGAAAGTTGTTGTCAATCAAGAAAGATGAATTTCCAATCAATAAATTTTCAACCATAAAAAAAGAGTTTGCGACCCAACAAAAGTTAATCTCCTTTCTTAGTAAAGTCATCTTGGTAGGGTTGAAATTCTACTTTTTGTCAAAAAGCAAATTATTTTATTGAGAATACAACCGTTTGGTTGCAATTGCAACTTTTAACTGGAATTTATCTTTTCGAAAATCATCTATCCGATAGGAAATTTAACTTCTCCTGTTGAAAATGATCATCATAATAAAGAATTATTATTTTTTGATTATAGGATTTTCTATTATGGCAGTAAAGTCATCTTAGTCTTTTGTTGGAAAATTAATCTTTCTGGGTTTAAGAGTCAACGAAAAGCCTTAATCGATGATTGAAAATCATGATTTTATGTATCTTATTTAAATTTCACGACCATTCAAGATGTACAAAAAATTGTTTATTGCAATATTTTCTTCAGAAGATGAAAGTTGGTGTGAGTTTCAATTTTAAGCACCCTTCTTACCAACCGGAAACATATTTTCTTCCTTGTTTTAGGTTTAATAACAATTTTTAATTTATCTTATTGCTTTATATTTCTGGAGGATGATTGTGGTTGCAACAACTTATTTCAAGAGGCCTATTTTTATTTGTTTGGAAATTTATGTTTCCAAAATAATGAAAAATTTTGCCATCCCCCGTTTTTTTTTTGTAAAAAATTTGAGTAAAAAACCACTTTGGAAATTTTATTTTTCGCGTGACTTACTTTTTATAACGCTTATGGAAATTTCCTAGATTAAGTATTAGACGATATTATTTTTATATTGGCGTCCGAAATTTATTAACATGCAATTTTGTACAATAAAAATAACTATTATTTCGCATTATCAATTTTATAAAGAACAAGAAAAAATTTGCTTCTGCCCGGATTTGAACCAAGAACGCTACTATGCCTGAGTGGAGCGTTATAATCGTTAACCTCAGTCATGTGATTAGCGTGACGCTCCACTTATATAAAGTGACGTCCAGGAGGCTGGGCCACATTTTTCTCGTTCTCAAAATATTTATTTGTCTGAATAATTCGTTACTTCAATTCTTTAAAAATCTTATTTGCCCGGAATTTTCCTTCTTGGTAATCCTGCTAATTAATAAATGGATGAGAGATAAGGAAGGACGGGAAAGGTGTATTTGTAGAGAAAGTTAGGTCCAATTAGATTCTCAGCCCGGAATATCTGCCGAAATATTAGATGAGAGCGTAAACCAGGAGCTCGAACTTTAAAGAGATTTAATCATTATTCGCAGATGTGGGGTTTCATCCAATAAGGAGAAACCCTTTCACGGTTACATGACGTTGTGTAAGTGACACTCTACCGTGAAAACGCATTTGCAAGAAATCGTAGGTTCCATGGATTTGAAAAATAGGATAGATAACCTAAAACTTTTATGCGCAAAACTTTCAGAGTCGCAAATAAAAATTTATAGCGTCATAAATGACAGCTTTTTAAGGTAATGCTTTTAGAAATATCAGAGAGCATTTAGGAAATTGAGTACAGCTCCCTGCGAAAAATAGGACCACCTTCTAACCCCGCTGGAACCCGAACGCAGGACCTTGCGTCTTCCGGATGAGTGCTCGCATGAATGAGCTGCGGAGGGGTCCAGCAAACCCGAAAGTTTGTAAAAAATAAGTTTCTGTGTAGAAGAACGTTACTCGATTACGTTCGCTAGTTTAAAATGGCCTAAAAAAGAGGGAAATTTAAACAAAACTATGAAATGCAGCTGGATGGGGCAATTTCTGCTCGGGTGATAAAGAAAGTTACTATTACGACCTCCTCAAATGTCAAGAGGAGTAACAGTAATTAATATATGTCATTATTCACGTTTCATGACTCATGCGTCATATGTTGCCACTATACCTAATCAGCGAAATTTCCCATGCGCTCCGTAAAAGCTTTTACCCCCTAACAAGGTACAGTGCCCAGGCGCATGTTTAACTACTAACTTAATTTCTGCAAAGCTTGCAAATTTTGAATTCTGAAAGTTCACTGTTATGCAGCTGATCATTCACCTGATTCTGCAAGAAAGATCCTGTTCTAAATCATAAATAAAACTTGCATCTTTTCTCCGCTCACCAAAATTAATTCTATAAAAAATTCATTTCACTAGCTTAACATAGAGGATGCCTAGCCGACAGATAACCATTCTCTGACGTTTCCCGGTTTTCTTTTGTTCAACAGACTCCAAGAGATTTCAAAGCGTCTCAAAAGATTGCGAAGTTTTCTCTTTTGAAATAGGAAAATTTGGTAGAAAAAAATTCACAGTTGGAATACCAGATGATTTTTAGCCATAATAATTTGAATTTTGATTAGGAACAAAGGATCTTGTATATCAATAATAGTTCTGAATCGCGAGACTCATTCTTGTCCTAGAGTAGTAAGAATTCTCAGAGAAATGTTCTGTTCTCAAAAGAACCTTAAATATAAATCGAGCGTACAAATTGAAGACGACCGTAGCGCGTGAACTCAGCCAGTCTAGTAGGGAAGAGAGGGGATAACGCGTTGTTTTGGGCCGAGTTGATTGGACCAATTTTAGTATTGAGATTATTTGTCTAGTCAACTCAGTCCATAGTAACGCGTTGACCCCTTTCATGCCTATAAGACTGGCTGAGTTCCCGCGCTAAGGTCGTTCTGCAATCCGTACGCTCAATTATAATTCTTCACGTGAATTCCCAATTCTATCTTAGCATAATCATTCTTTTAGGACATTACGTGTGGCGAAATTAAAATTAGAAATATTTATTAAGATTGTAGAATAATACCTAAGATACCTGTTGTGCTGGATAAAGGATCATCCTACTTGAAAAATTAATGGCTGGGCGTGAGGTTACAGGAAAAATTGATAAGCTTATGCTGAAAAAAGGTTATTCTTAACAGACAGTATGATTGATAAATCATAGCTGATCAAGAAGAAAAGGAATTGTAAGAGATACTAGGCTTATAAGGGGCACCTCATATGGAACAGATCACTTTCTTATAATTTCAAAAATAAACATGGGTTTTGTATGGAGGCAAAAGAAAATTCACATTAGTCCGATGCAGACGCAAGTTAGCACAAAGAACCCACATAAGCTGCAAGTACAAATATTATATTGCGGGAATCTGAATAAATATATCTGTTACCGTGAAGAGAACTAGATGATTAAATCAGGTGATTGAAATATAGAGAGAGTGCATGGATGATAAAATGAGACAGAATCTATAGGAGTGCATCTGAAGTGTGCGATACTACGGTTTTAGTAAGGAAACCGGTGATGGTTAGTGGAATGATAAAATGCGCCTGGCTGCCAACGATTGAGAACAAGCGTCCTCGAGAAGGTTGAATACTAGATATGTAAGGGATGAAGAAAGAACAGCACAAGAAAATCATTATAGGATGAAAACAGGGGAGCCAATATACAAGTGAAAGAAGCAAGGATAAAATTGTAGCGAATGATACGAAAATGCAAACTGATATTTAGAGAATGAAGAAATTATTTTGGAAATGGGTTAAGAAGACAAGGAAAAGGACAATCAGCACTGAGCTAGCCCAAATTGAGAACGCTAATAGGGAATGGTATATGCTGTGCACACTGAAGTTCCAAATGATCGGCCAAAGGAGATTATCGTCGCAATCAGTTAGAAAAAACAATAATAAAGATGTATGTGCTAATTACAGTGAAATCATCCTGCTGAGTAACGTGGATGAATGGCTGGGTTGCTGTGAAACGCAAAGGTATCGACAGAGCACTTGGTCATTTCGGAAAACAAAAAGCGAACTATAATGAGGATAAATTGATCAGTTTATGCTTAGAAAAGGGATTGTTGATTTCCAACACTTGTAAAAGATAATTTGTTAAAGATACAAGAGTTAAGAGTGGTTTTGAATGCGGAAAAGATACCTGTCTCATAGTTTCAGAATTGAACCTAGGTCATGGATGGAGGAGGAGGACAACAAAAATGTAGAAAGTGCATGGATAAGACTGCTGGATTTTATATTAAGGAGGGCATTGGAAGTGTGCGTTACTGCTTCTGTAAGGAAAAAAGTCTGGTGATGTTCGTTGCAATGACGAAATACGCGTGGTAGTCTGAATTAAGGATGCTGATGGTGTAATGGTATGAGGTTCGCACTGTATGAGTGATTTCTCTAAGAAGCGGTATGAAGGTGGAGTCATAGAGCATAACAACTCTAACATAGACAAGGATACGTTGTACTATTCCAATGTAGGTAGCGGAAGCAGAATTGATATTAACGATATTATTCTCGTGATCAGAAAACTAAAGAATGGTAAGGCTGCTGGTGTGAATACTATTACCTATGAAACGGTTGAGATAAGTGGCGGATATTTGTTTGATTGGTTGCATTAAAGCGTAAATATGTGTGCTGTGAAACGGGAAGTTCCAAATGATTGGGGAAGGTCGATTATCATCCCAATTTACAAAGGGAAGAGTGATCGAGGTGACTTCAATAATAAGAGAGCGATTAGCTTATTGAGTACTTACAAAAAATCGATCTTTCATGATAATTTCTGCAGAGATGATTTCTTTAGTACAATCATACATGAATAACAATATTCTGAACATAATATCGTAAGTGAGGCTAGTACCATATTTTTGCGGTTTAATCATACATCCAGAAGTTTTCTTTTCCCACCATAATAAATAGATGGTGGACTCGTGGTATCTGAGACACGAATAAGAATGAACCAATTATCAAGCTTAAATTTCGAGATAATTATTTGGGCATAAACAAAACGAAGGAGTGAAACAAAAAATGATTATTCATAAAAAAATTCTAATGCAATGTCAAAAGGAGCCATTCAACTCTGGCATGTTATTACAAATAATAAAAGTAAGGAAAAACCACACCACGAATTGGAAAATCTGGTGTTGATTTTCAATAAATATCACAAAAAGTATTTTTTCCACTTGGAATTTTGAACGACTAACAGGAAAATTCAGTCACGATGCGAACTTCCCTGAGTTTGTAAGCCATCTAATTCGAGAGCTCAAACTCGATAATTGCGAGACGGTAATTGAGTTGAGAGAGGCAACATCCCTCTCGTAGTTTCATGGTCAATTTGACCAAAATATGGATCTTCTGCACCTGCATATATTGCAAATAATCCAATATGTATAACTGGATATGAAAATCATGGTTATTAGAGACGACCCGTAGATAATACCAATTTTTATTAAATATAACCACCTTTGAGAATTTCAATCAGTCAAGATTCGAACGATTCAAGAAAATATGTAGAAAAAAGATGATCCTGAAGGTAAGTGTGCATACTTGGGTTTATAAAAAAAAATACTTTGAGAATTTCAACGTGCTCGATGACCTCAGTTGTTTCTTTTCCGGCCTATCAAATGTTTAAAAGAAAAATACTTAAATCTACTATTATCTGAAGGTCATGCAAAGAAAATTTTAGTTTTTCAAATGTATATCCATACTTTATTCCTAAAAAATGGATGGAATAGTATTCCATATGCTGGAAATTAAGTATTCCAGAAGATAACAATTATTTTGTTATGGATGAAATCACTTACAAATTTTAAAGAGGCCTTGGATGCTGAATAAACTTTTGATTCTCTCCGAAGAATCTGGTTCCTGAAATTTCAAAAAGAAGATGTCGAATCAAATATGGTAGGCGAGTATGCTAAATAAAGTTTTGATTCTTTTCAGAATTGGTGTAAGTGGGTTTTCGAGGTCGCTGACTACGAATCCGGCTTTCAAAATTTCAAAATCAGAATGGGGGACCCAATATGATGGACGAGTATGCTGGTAAGTTTTAATTCTTTCAAAAATTGGTGTGGGAGTGTTTTCCAGGTCGCTGATTACGAATCTGGTATTACAATTTTTTTGAACAGAATGGCGGATGGAATACGTTTTTATATCAATGTAGCCAATTGCAGTGAAACTAAAATAAGTGAATTTGATTGAATGATTTGTTTATAACAATGATACATGTTGTTGTATGAGAGTGAGTTGTGCACAAATTTTATTATTTAAATGGAAAGAAATGATTCCGCATAAAAGACAAATTTCCGATGCACATTAATGCCGAACTAGTTGATTTCTTTATGAAAATTGTTTAAAACAATGACAAATGTTGTTTTACGGAACTCTCATGTGTAGTATCTTTGTTCTTTAGATGAAGATATGAGATTCCACCGAAAAGAAAAGTTTCCGATACACAGGTATGCCAAATAAGAGAATTTGTTTATAAAAATTGTTCGTACCAATGACAAATGTTGATTCATGGAACTCTAGTATGTAATATTTTCGTTCTTCAGATGAAAATATATGATTCCCAAGAAAAAAGAATTTTCGATGCACAGATATACCAAATGAAAGAATTTGTTCATAAAAATCGTTTCTAACAACGACAAATTTCGTTGTATAGAACTCTAGTGTGTAATATTCTTGTTCTTCAGATGAAAATAAATGATTTTACAGAAAAAATTTTTCCGATGTACAGATGTTCCAAATAAGTGAATTTGTTCATGAAAATTGTTTAAACTATTAACTATAATTGTAATATGGTGCTTGTTCGCAATTAAAAATTGATCCTTTACATTTTTATAACAAAACCTAAGTAAGTTATACATTTGAAATACGAGAATGGAACAGGTAAGAGTTATACCCATTAATTTGTTTATAGCAATTGACGAAACACACGATATTCATCTACAATTTACATTTTTATCAAAAAAAAGAAACTTCACTAATTTCACACCTTTGTGAAGAAATCTCGATAAATGAGGCTATGTAAATACCGCAAATATAACTAATTGCAAATTATGAGTTAAATAACAAATTATTAAATAATCAATTCAAAAAACGTGAAGCTCTACGTTAAAGTACGATCCTTCATTAGAATGAAGGATCGTACATGATCCTTCATGATCCTTCATGAAAATTCGCGTCAACGGCAAGGTTGCAAAACGTTGCAGCTAATTTTCCGCTATGTGCTAGAAAGGGCTCCACTCGACTTAAAGAAAAAACGGAAGCGGGTAATCGCTGTTAAAATTATTTGTGCATATTTTTATCAACGACTGCTAGGTGAAAATATGAGGTCATACGACAAAAAGCTTATAACTATGTTTTTCAACCATTTTTTTCTCGAGTTTCTATTTATTTCATTCAATTACAAAAAATGTAAAAAAGAGATTCTGTAACTGAGAGTTTAAATCGCTCGACTTTCACATAAATTACACGACCACACTATAACAAACAATTCATCAACGCTTGAAGAGCGTAAAATTTTGCGTCTTGGAAGCGCAATTTTAGAAAGAGCCAAAGAACATTACATGAAGATTCAGACTTTCTTTGCCGCTTTTCCGAGGTCTAAACTTTATAAAACCAGAAAAAAAATTCTTTTTTTCGACTTTTGACCGCTTTTTCGGCATTGGGAACCACTGTGCGCCGTAGGGTATTCAGATGACAGAGTGTTCACAGTGCGCGGCCAACGTCTAGAAGCACTTTTTAGGGTTTTTTGTGTAGTAGGAAGGGAAATCTTGCACAAGACACCAAACCCAGTAATCGTCTATGGTGTAGGCAATTCCTAGGTTGGGTAGTGTCAGATTCTCAGTGACTACTCCCCCCCCCCCCCCCCCCCCCCCCCCCCCCCCCCCCCCCCCGCCCCCCCCCCCCCCCCGCCCCCC
>WSXT02238618.1:17788-30812 GCA_011762715.2 Neuroterus valhalla
GTCTTTGGTGTAGGCGGTTCCTAGGGTGGGTAGTCTCAGCTTCCCACCCACTCCCCCCCCCCCCCCTCCCTTTCCTGCCAACCCAGAACTCCGGAACCGCTTATCGCATTACTCTAAAGTCCTGGAGATAAGGCCATTACGCCGTGCCTCAATGTCTTGCTATTTTTTCGGCTGCTTGCCTTTCCTAATTCCTGCTTCGCCTTACGCGT
The DNA here is from genome assembly GCA_011762715.2 of Neuroterus valhalla. NCBI lineage: Eukaryota > Metazoa > Arthropoda > Insecta > Hymenoptera > Cynipidae > Neuroterus > Neuroterus valhalla. The sequence continues at coordinate 17,998 of WSXT02238618.1, forward strand.
CGCCTCTTGATACACCCTTCATCTTGCGGTTCCCGGAAGATGGTCAACCCGAGAACCTTCGCCTGCCGCGGCACAGAGGTAACATTGCGGAGTGTCCGTCTCTTTTCTCTGCTTCAAACTCATTTTATCCTCTGCATGAGGTGGTGCCACCACCATCGAGCTCGAGGCCACAGCTACAAGTGCTCATCCCCGAGTCTTCGCTCTCTTCTGCGCTGGCTTCCTGGCGCTGAGGTCTGGGGGACTCACGGTGGCTTCTCGCTGTCTTTTTCCTTGGGTCAAAATGAGAGATTTTCCAGCAGTTCAGTTCATCTGGGTCCCTCCAGATTTTAGCTCCTTCTTTTTTCCCTCTGCCTTGAGCGCGCGAATCTTCATTCCGCAGCCCAATCCGATGTACTATGCGATGACCTCAGCAGAATCGAGCCTAATATCCAGCATTTTAGGCTGGAATAAAGCGTTGCGTAGTCCACTCATTATGGCAAGGACCATGTTCTCCTTCGAATTGCAGAACTCCCCCCATGTCTTCTAGGATCGTTTGCACCTTTTGAACGTGTTCTAGGTAATCCATTCGCCTTCTTTCTGCTGATTTAGGGTAATGCAGCAGACACTGGCTACTCTGGATATCTAGTGCAAGAAGAAGGGATGCTCAGTCAACCCTAGCAAGACGGACACCATCATGTTTACTAGACGTTACAAGTGGGAAACCATGAGTACACTGAGGCAAGGTGGACTAACCTTTGCGGCAGTGGTCTAGTGGAGAGATCTTGACTGAAGAGAATAGGGAAACTAGTTCTAAGAGACAAAACCTAAGCTTCAAAGTCGAACCCAGGATGGCACTGAGGCGCTGATAGGTTTGGAGACCTTTCATCTCAACATCAATGCCTTGTCTGCGAAGGCAGCCTGGAGATGGAGGAAGGATCTCGGCGAACTTGCGGATTCCAACTGACATTGCGAATAGGCGAACCATGAGTATGCCCATAAATAAAACGCCTTCCACTTTTCCGTCGACAAAAAGAATGGTGTCAGCCCACTAACGAGAGAGGAATGAGTTTACGGCCAGACACACCTGCCAAGTGTTGGAGAAAATTGCTTTACAGATGGCTCAAGAAACAAGGAGACAGCAGGAACTTGTGTGCACCGAAGAATGAGTGGAATGGTCTTTATGATCCCGATAGGATCCTGCTCCATAGTCCTTCAATACGAAGTTGTGGCTGTATTCCATTGAGCTCACAAGGCACTAACTAGAGTATGGCAATGAAAAAGACATCTGGATTTTCTCGGGTAGCAGGGCATCTATTCTGGTCCTAAACATTACAATAACTGCGTCGCTATTGTTGAAGGAGTGCTATATAGAGTGCTCTATATAGCACTTACCAATCTAGCGATGAAAGACCGAGTGTTTCTGCTTTTGATTTCTGGACGCAGTAGGGTCAAAGGATTTTAGATCGGCTAGCAAAACTAGCTACAAGAGAAGACTTCACAGTTTCTGGACCAGTTGGAGGAATTTACAGCAGGCCAGTCACTGAAGAAAGCAATAGCTGTTTGATGGAGGAATAGGAAAAGGGGTCAGAAATGGCCACTGACTGCAGACAGGCCAAAACACCTATGGGTCTAAATCTAAAATTCTAAGCCAGCTGTGCAGATACGTGAGCTCAGCAGAACCGCGGTTCAGGTCTTGACCGAAATGTTTATACGGCACGGACATCTCGGCTATCACAGGCACAAGATACGGCTCGTAGGTAGTCCCCTCTGTTGGCTGTGTGGTAAGAAGGATGAGGTAGCTATCACATACTGTGTCAATTCTCTGCGATGTCAGGGAAGCGTCTGGCACTCACGGGTCGTAATTGCATCAGTGAGTGATTTTCGGGGAACCTATAAAGATTTTTTGAGACCTTTTGGCTTGAATCGAGATAAGATTTTAGGCATTGCCACGGGTGGATTCAAAGATATCTCTTTAATCTGCCTCGGTCATACCACAGAAGTTGGAGTTTGGGTACACATTAAGAGACATAAGTTTACTTTGTTCAGAAATTCTTCAAGAATTACGAGAGTAAACTTAGATACGCTCTCTACATACTACAAAAGCTCGTGCATGAAGATTCCAATTTTGGGAGTTTTTTTGAAGAAAAAGATAAAATAATAATTCTTGTATTGTTGTTCAAATGTTTTCTAAAAATTCAAGTACATTATAAACGCACGGGCTCTTGTCGTATGTAAAAAATGGGAGATTAGGAATAACAGGTTCGAATTAATATTCTTATTCTTCCTTGGATTTTTTATTCTAAGGTCTCCGAAGAACGTTGCTTAGGTCCGCTGAATTTTCCATGGTTGTTTAATTAGTTTTCAGAAAAATGCTGAATATAGAGAATAATGAATCGTTCAGGAAAACATTCTTTTTAAAAGTTTAAAATATTCCTCGAAATATTGCTACGCATAATCAAGTAATATTCTTGAACTCCAAAAAGACTGTCAGTTTTCATTGAACGAAAGGCTCATATTTCTAATCTGCATGCGAAAAAAAGTAGTTCATTCAATGATCATGGATTATGAGTGGTTGGTGGAAGCTGATAATTTTGTTATTTTTGGAAAACAGAAATTGGGAATAATTTTTAATTTTGATGTTACGGTTTTTGACCAGGCATGTCTATTTATATTATGATGTCAATGTTTTTGTCTACTCGTCTCATCAATATTTAAATAAATAATTATTTGAACATTGTTATTTCAAAGTGGTGAAAATATTATCAAATATTATTTAAATATTGATATCAACTTTTACGTGTTCCAACGAGGATTCATCTTTTTTGCTTAAAAATAACTTCTAGTAGATTTCAAATTTGAATACTTCCTACAAGATAATTTTTTTCTGGTTAGAGATTTATCATTTTTAGTTACAAAGTACTCTACTGGATTGTAAATGACCTGTTCTGTCAGAAATTTATATTTCTGGGTAAGGAGTTAATTTTGTTTGGTTGAAATCTTATTCATTATATTATTTCTTGAGAATTGATTTATTTAGTTAATAAATAAACAACATGATTCCAAATTGAATTTTTTTTAAAGAATTTTTTACGTTAGTTCAAGATTCATAATTTTAGTTCACTATTCATTGCAAAATTTACCTATATAGGAAAGAATTTATCTTTCATATTTGAAACTTAACTTCTTAGTTGAAAGTGGAACTTCTTTGTTAACATATGGCTTCCCTTACAAAGATTCACCTCTTTTGTTAGAAATTCGATGTTTTGGTAAAAAAATTATACACTTTGTTGAAAATTCATCTTTTTCGGTAAACATTATTCTTTTTGTTAGGATATTCGTATTCTCGGTTCAAGATTCGTTATTTAGTCTAAAATTAATCTTCTTATCCTAGAATGTTACTATTCCATTTTTTGTTGCGAACTTATTTTTTCATAAGTGTTAAAGATTAAACAATTTTGTTTAATTCTTTTTTTTGTGTTTGGAATCCGTTTTGTTTTGCAGAAGATTAATATTTTTCATAGACGGATTTATTTTTCTGATCAGAATTTCAAGTTCTTGGTTGAAACATCATGATCATCAGCTGGAAATTCCTTTACTCGATTTTGAGTCGAACTAATTTGTTGGGAATTCATTTTCCTGTGATTCGCCTCTTTGGTTGGGAATCCATGAATCTTTCTGGAAAATAAGACTTCTTCAGGAAGGAAAAAATTGGCTTGTTAGAGATTCATCTGTCTGATTGAGGTTTTACCTATATTGTTTGAAATTTTTTTTTTTTTTTTGACAAGTGGTTTTAAAAATTGAAACTGTTAATATTTCATTTTTGTTTGGAAAATTATGTTTATCAGTTGGACGTTCAATTACTTGCTCAATTGGAAATCTATTTTTCTGGATGAAAATGGACTTTTTTGTTGAAAATTGTATTTTCCTTTAAATATTAAGATTACTTGTTTGGGAACTTGACAATTTGGTTGAAAATGAATTTTTTTATGTTAAGATTCAGCTGTTGGGTAAAAAATCCAACTATTTCGTTGAAAGTTAACAATTTTGATAGTTGTATAGTGTCATGTTAATTTTATGTTGTAAAACTATCCTTTTGAATCAGAATTTCTACTTGTTGGTTTGAAAATTGAAATTTTGGCTAAAAAACCGTCTTTTTGTACATGGATCGGAAATTCCATCTCTTGCGGTTGAGAATGAAATATTCTGTCCCAAATTTTTTGCATCAAACAAGCAGAAAACGTAGAGAAATTTAATTATTTCGTTAGAGGAATTCAGAAAAAATATCGTGCCATATTCTATAAAGTAATGCACTCACTTTAGAGAAATTTAAAATAAATTTCTTTACTTTATGAATTTCAATGAGGATTCAGATGGAGCGTTGAAAGCTTGAAAGGAAAAGTTAATTTTTTTATCATTTTATGATGGACATGAAACTTTCCTGAACCTTGTCATGGCTTTTTCCTGGCTTGAACACTTTAATCGCGAAACTTGATCGTGACGCTAAGTAAAAGTCACCGGGAATGCACTTTACTCGCTTCAACGAGATTTTGCTATTCCTAGGGATGCAGACGTTGAAAAGCAATATTCAACAGATTGGCCTAAATTTTTCCGAAGAAATATTATTTCATTGTGATTTTTTTTTCACAAATTGTTACTTACTCATTTTTACTCAACGAAAACGTGTACCCTCAATTTCATTTCCTCTATTTTGAAAAATTTGACGTTTCCTTATAATATGAGAGATATATATCTGAAATAGAAAAGGGAATTAAAATTAAAATGTGTTACAAATTTTTACTAAAAAATTTCAGGAGAAGTTGAGTGAAATATTTACTTAAGAGAAATGAATTTTCTTTCGACCTATTCATTTTAGAACAGGAATAAAACGTCAGACTGGGGAGAAACAAAATTTAATTGATTTTTCAGCAAAAATTGGATTTTTGGTTGAAACTGATCCCTTTGAACATGCACATCTTTTAATAAATGATGCACGAGAAAGATTTTTTCGATGTTTTGCGCATTTTTATCGCAGATCCCGCAAAAACCGGAAATTAAATTCTCCAGTTTTTCTTCCTTCTGGATTGCTTCAGTTATTGTCGATATTTTTACAGTAATAATTAAAATAATAATCTATTGAATAAATTCTGTTTAGTCGAAAAACTAAATTTTTTTAATGTTGATTTTTTCAAAAAATGATATTTTCTCAGATTTGTTTAATTTCTTATGAAACGATTGTTTTCGTATTGGGTATGACATACCTTCAGTGTATTGATATAAACTACCAATTCCTTAAATTTTTACAAATGTAGGAGATAATCCAATTTTGTTTTTGTTCTTTAAAGAAATTGTGATACGTAAAAAGAAGGAATTCATTTCTGATAAAATTCAGCATATCTCCGAAAAAGGTATTTTTTCCTCATTTGAAAAAAAATCGACTTCCGGAAAAAATTTCATTTTCTCAAATAAAGTTTTTGTACAGCATTTATCATTTGAACCGGCTCCATTCCGGCTGGAGCGAAGTTCATCTACTTATAAATATAGTGAACAAAGAAAATATTGTTTACCTAATTTTTTTCAATATGTGAGCTATGTCGTTAAAAGTGTAAAAGAGGATCTGCGTTCCTAGGGTTTATTCGTAGCATGAATAAAAATTCAGTCCATCAAACAAATTAACATTTGTGTTTTGACCAAACTTCTAAGAAGCTGAGATAGATATACATGAAGCTCCTTAACCTAGAGCATAACATTTCATAGCAGCTGGTTGCATGGATAGCTTTCTTAATTTTATGAATGATATAAAAATAATCAGGAAATATCAAGAATCAATCATCAAGACTATGAATATAATGTACATTGATAATATTGTTTAGGAAACCTTTTTTGATGGTCGACTATGTCAATATTATTACACGAATGCATTAGGGTTATAATTTTATTGTTTTTTATTTTCACTGATTAGTTTTTATAATTCGTAAATTTGAAAAATGAATATACAAGCAACAATTTGCTGTGCTGAATACACTCCTAAATCCCTTGGACCGGAATTACGGTCCAAGCAATGACCAAACCTAAGATTTTGGTGCAATGGACTGATTTTTTGGTCCACTGGATCCGGATTGCGTTTCCCGATCGAAGCTTGGACGAGGGATGTTAGAAACCGCAGAATTGCATGACGCATTTTATTATTTTCATACAGTCAGAATGTGAACTAGCGCACGTGACGAGTTACAGTTCACAGATGCATCTTAATTTGTGTTATCTTCATGTATAGAAATTTTGACATTTTTTTCTATTTCCTGATGACGTTGTATTGTAATTTATTCTCTTCCCTTTTATACGAGTTTGGGGGCCTCCGTTTCCTTTACAATAGGTTACATAAGTTCCTTAAACTACTTATTGTAGCTCAAGTATAACGTTCAACAACTACTTTCCTGACTAATTTTCCGTTTATTTGATACTATTTACATCGATTCTAAGATTCGCATGATCGAGCTTCCAAGGCTTCCGTTTCCTCTGACATTCTCTCAATTTCATAGATTTCTCGACTTTTTTACTTCATTACTCTAACGTCCTCTAAAACGGACAGACCCTCTGCTTTTTCTTCCCTTAGTTCTTCCAGTCTCCTCACGCGTTCTACTCCCTGACCACTTTCATTCAATATTCCTCTCCCGCAATCACTCACACTTCTTTCTTCCTCTCCCTCTCCAGTGCACACCTCTAACACATGTTCCCACGACTCCACCTAATAGCCACACATTCTACACATTTTCTTTTTATCATTCATCCAGTATCTACATGCTTCCATTCCCTCTCCCATTCTAAACCGTAACATTCTACTCCACTTACTCTCTTTTTTAAACTTTGTCAGGTATTCTGGTTCCCCCACCCATTTAACCATCTTATACCACCTATTGTACTGTGATTCCATGATTTTGATCCACCTTTTCTCCCCGTGTCTTATCATCATCTCCGATTCTATTTCCTGCCATTCTACATACCCTTCTTGAAAACCACATTCTTGTCTCATTCGCCGTCTCTCTCATTTCCATTCTGAGATTTCTGTATTGCCTCTCTTATCTCTAGACCTAACCTCTTTTCAGCACGCTTGAGTGATTTATCTTCCCTCTCCCCTCTTCAGCTTCTCTTCAAACTTCCATGCTCTCTTCACTTGCCAAACTACCATTTCCTCTCTACCCAGTTCTTGCCTAAGCATATACCCTGGGCAACTCCAACTTACCCTCATAACCCACCTCAAAAATTTTTCATGAAGACTTCCCACTCTTTTTTGCTCCTTCCATCCCAAAACTTCTACTCCATAGCACACGACTGCCCACACTAACACATCAAACATCCCTATTCTCATCCTCCAATCATCCCTAAACCTTCTCTTCCCTATGCCCCATACTTATCCCATTATTTTACTTGCGCACTCCATTCTTTTTTTTACTTGCAACACGTTACCTCCCTCTGATTCGAACCAATATCCTAAATAACAGAATTCCTCCACTCGTTCTATTGTTCCTCCGTTAAACTTCCACTTGTACTCTATCTATTTTCTTTTGTTCCTTAAGCACATTATCTTTGTCTTGCTTACGTTCACTGTTAAATCTTTTCCCGCTACGTACTCTTCCAACACTCGCAACATCAAATTCAACCCTCTTTCGTCCTCTGCCAGTAGTACAACATCATTCGCATATGCTAAAGAATGGAGCTTACTGTTTCCTAAGATCGTACCTCCTTTTCCGTTGTTCTTTAGCTTTTCCCCTAAGTCTGCTAGCATTATACTCAACAGTACTGGACTCAACGGGCAACCTTGCCTGAGTCCTCTTTGTGTCCAAAATTCCTCTCCTTACTCTTTCCCTATTCTCACACTGAATCTTGTCTCCACAAAAATTTCTCTTATCTTTCCAATTATCCCCTCATCTAATTCTCTTTCTTTCATCGCTTGCCACAACACTTTCCTGTTTACTGAGTTAAACGCTGCCTTGAAGTCTACAAACAAGGCTGAAATTGTAAATGAGCGTAAATGAAAATTTGCACTGAAATTGATAAGAATAGATTTTTTTCTCCTAAAATCAAAAAATTTAGTATTTTTCATTAAGACAACTGCTTTTCGTTGTTCAAAACAGGTTCAGATATAAGAATGGTACGTTATAGTTGTTTTTGCCTCCCAGCGTTGAGTTGGCTAGTCTGCAGATACGCTCATTTTCATTTGCACGGCAGTATAGCGTTAAATGCACGAGTTTTGGTGGCTCGGGAGACTGTAGGATACTTCACAGAGAAACTCCAAAGAATTGGAAAAGAGCAAACAAAGATTTTAGGAGGGTTGCGTCAACGACGTGAGAAAAAGACAGCTTCAGATTTAGTTTTATTTATTTCAAGTTTCCATTTTCGGTAGCATTCTAGGACAGTTGAGATAAATTTGTTTAGTCGGGAAGAGCAGTGACTGATGACCTTTGAAGTATCATGAAACCCAACCGTCAGCGTATTGAGACGTGAGAATTTTCTCGTCAGCGGGAATATCGTAAAAGAACACGTTGAAGAGAGAGGGAGAGAGTTTGGAGCCCTGAGGTACACCGGAGGTAATAAGTTGGAGATCCGATAGGGATTCGAGATAGTGAGGAAATTTTAGCTCGATCAGTTTGTAGATAAGACCGTTATGACGGACTCTATCAAAGGCTTGTTTGCAATCAAGAAGAAGCATGGCTGTGTGCCTGCCCTTGTTAAGATTTTTGGCAATGTACTCAGAGACGCGAAGAAGTTGGTGGGCTGTTCCGTGTCGTTTGCGGGAACCGTGTTGGGAGTTAAGAAGAAGGTTTTTTTTGCGAAACGAAGTGATCAAAACGAGAAAAAATGCTGTTTTCGGCTATTTTACTGAGAGTACAGAGAAGACTGATCGGATAAAAGCTGAATGCAGAGCCGAGAGGTGTACCCGGCTTTAGAAGAAAAATTACTATAGCCTCTTTCCAGGCTGAGGGAAAGTGTTGTGAGCGCATCATAGCGTTCACAATGTTGCAGATAACCACGATATGTTTACGAGGAAGGGTTTTAAGTACGTTATTGCTGATGGAGTCATTGCCAGGGGCTTTTCGATTCCTCAGGGAGTGGATTGAGTCCAAGACTCCTTAGAAGAGGTGGGAATAATGTCTGTATCAGTGACAGTGAAGTTTTTAGCTGTTCCAGAGACCTGATCATGGGAGGTAGCAAGTTTGTTTAGGCTTGGAAAGGGGGAGCATTGTTTCCTGAGGGAGTCTGCGAGATTTCTTTCTTTTTCTTCATCTAGAGAGGAAGATTGACCGTCTTTGGCAAGAGGAGGAAGGTGGGATTTCCTATTATGGAGAGATTTAATGACTTTCCAGCATCTTTTGGGGCCTAATTTTGCCTGGGCTATATAGGAACCGAAGGAAGAATTATCTACGGAATGAAGAGTGGTTTTTAGTTTCTTTTGAAGGGAGTTGAGATGCTAGTGCTGTTAAGGATCATGGTAGGACTGCCAGTGCTTGCGGGCTTGGTTTTTCTTGCGAATAAGAAGACGGGTTGCCAGTAAGAGTTTGGGTTTGCGAGAAGAAGTGTGGTTGGTTGAGGTGGAAAGTTGGACAGAGTTTTGGATGTCCTTTGTCAGAGCTTCAATGGCTGTGTCTAGGTCAGAAGTAGACTGGATTCGGCGTCATTTGAAAGTGAATGTTTCGAGAATATATTTAAGATAAAGGTAATCGATTTTTGTTTCTGTAGGAGGTGAGAGATCAAGGGTACCCGACAACTCTAGGAGTACTGGGTCCTGATTGGAGCTAAGCTCGGATAGAGACCAGGGATTTTTGTCAAGAACGATATTCTTTGTTAAAAAGATGTCCAGGATGTCGGCTTGATGTTTAGAAAAGTTGGAAGAGTGGGTGAGCTCAGAGGAAGCTTCAATAGTCAGGTTCTGGCGAGTCAGGGTTTTCAGAAGAGAATTACCCTTCGCGTTATTTTTGGTACATCCCCAGGTCTTGTTTTTGGAATTTAGATCGCCGGCAAGCAGGGTTAGGGTATTGGTGTTGAAAAGGTCAGGTATTTCAGAGATGACGTTTATGTTTGGCGGAGAGTAGATTGAGAGAATGCAAAGAGGAACAGAGATAAGGTGAATTTCAACACCAACAACTTCGCATGAAGAATGCCGTGTGCTGATAGCTGAGTGGCGGGGGATGTTACAAACTAGAAGTGCCACACAACCGCCTTTGGAGGAACACCAGTCCTCCCTATATACGGAAAAATCTGGAATGTAGAGTTTTTGGAAGAGTTAAGATGGGTCTCGGTAATGCAGGCCACGTCGATGGACTTTTCGTTAAGGAGTAGAGTTAGTCCAAGTTTTTTGGGAACGGAGATGCTGTTTGCATTCTAGTTAAGAATGTTTAATTTGTTTTTCTACGCGTTCGAGGATTGGCTGTTGGAAAGTGGCAGCGAAGGCGGAGAAGAAGTCACGAAAAAGCTGCTGTACCTAAAGATTTTTTAGAGGATCGGCATTATAAGAGGTTTGAAGCTGATGCTGAACTTAAGTTTGAGAGCCGGGTGAGAGTACGTCGCGTCGGCGAGGAAGCGTTGGGAGCAAACGGGTTTCGTTGCGCTGCGGGGTTTCAGAAGGGAAGGAGGGTTTTCAATAAGTTTTGGTGGAGGAGGTTGTCGGGTGAAGATCGACGTAATGCCAAGTCTTTGAGGGACCTTCGAGCATCTACGGAAGGTAGCTCGATGAGGGCCTTTGAAATTGACGCAAGAAGCAGTGGCACCTACTTGGTTACGGGCTTTACATGCGGCTGTAGCGTGACTACGTGCGCAGGAAGCGCAAGACTAGGGAGCGTGGCAGTAGCTAGCGATATGGAAAAATTACAGGCAACGAAAGCACTGAGGAATGTTGCTAGATTTTCGTTTGGTTTCAACCTTAACGCTGAGGCCAGCTAGGGATTCGATATTGAAGATAGTCTTGGCTGAGGGAGAAAAAGGGTCTAGATAGACGACAACTAGGGGCCAGATTTTATCCCCTTTCTTCATGCAATGAACTCGCTTGATCGGAGAGGTTTTTGTCTGAAGTTCCTTAAGGATGTCTTCTTCGGATAGAGATTCGATAACTCTTCTGATAACGACAATAAGGTCTTTATCTTGGTTAGAGCTGATTTGTGGTGTATTCGATTTTTTTTCTCGACTTTATGAGTAATAGTTCTTAAACTATCAACGGTACGGGGGTAGACGACCACTGCGTCCAAAGTGTTTTTTGCAGAACCGATGGAAATGTCTGCTTTTAGAAGGAACTCATGAATCCTTGACCAGTATTTCTTCTGGAGGATACAGATAGGTGCCAAAAACAGCGAAGCTGTCGAAGATGCCCGGGATAGCAGGGCTGTTTCGAACGAAACAGTGAAGCTGCGGAGCTGGGAGAGAAAAGAAGCAATTCGCGTTTCCGAGAAAGTATCTGGGTCGGGGAGGTTGATAAAAGGGGCTGGTGATACTGAGTTTGCAAGGAGGGAGGAACCTACATCCGAATGAAGGTCGGACATGGTGTTTAAAGAAGGTTTGTCTTGAGAAGGGCAGGTGTTCAATGTGAGCTCTATGGAGGTAAAGCGTTAAGTTTACTTCCTCGCGCGCAGTACACCAGAATCTATCAGTGTACCGATTGCAAAGACCGGTGACTTTTCGGGCTGTCACTCATGTGATGTCCAGAGACACAGCACTGCGTCGCGCCGCCAGGTATATAGCCTGTGCCTGCGTAGTGCGTCGGCGTACTGGACGGTAATGAGTGGAAGGGACAAGTGAGCAACATTGGTAGACCGACGTGCGCGAGGGCCTGTGTGCTATGTAACGGTCTGTTACAAATCGACCATTGGAAATTGCTTGTAATAAGGTTTAGGCTGTTACACTTGGACGAACCGAATATAAATATGAAATTGTTAAGCGCTAAAAAAAGTAAGTTTTCCCTCCTATGCAAAATCTTGTATGACAGAACTTTAAAAGTGGGCCGTCAATCCGGATTGCGGACGTGTGGTTTGTAGTACGACTCGAAGTCATGGGCATATCATATCACCTTTTCGAGGTGCGAAAAGTGCAGGATTCGTCCCTATATTGTAAAAAAATCCATTGTTAACGAGTAAGTCAAACATTTATGAATTGGCTACTGTTTAAGGTTTGCGACTAACAGGAAATCGAAGCTCAAACTATAAACAAAACTTTTTACAAATGATGTGAGATTACCCTCTAGATTGATATTTTTTGGGAAATCCTAAACTTATAGGCAGGAAATTCGATATTGGAGAGCAGATTACGCATAATTTTTACTATTATGCTACAGTTTGAATTCAAAGGTGCCATCAAAAATTAAAGAGCTCATTAGAGAAAGTATTCTGTAATCTCCTTAAGTAGAGCTTGAAGGGTCTGATAGGATCAGAAAGTGAAGAGAATAAACGTTTGTTTTATTAGTTCAATTAGATAGGTAGGAGTATTACCGTGGTATTATCGAAGACTCCGTCTAGAGAAAAGAATTACTCAAGTTCTTAAGACTCCCTTTTTCTCTTTTATAATTTCGCGTTACCGGCGCCAAGCCAATTGCTTTTGAAACTTGGGGAAAGAACTTGAGAATCATGCGACACACACACACACACACACACACACACACAGGTGACATTCTTTCATGAATCGAATAGAGATTCGACCGACCCATTTTTGGTTGAGCTAATACTTTTTTTTTACGGGTTCTTCAACAAAAAAGACAAGATACGTATTTGGGAATTTTTTTTCTTCAATTTTTTGAGAAATAGGAAGGGTTGAAAAATTGAGAATTTGAGAGAAGACTATTTTAAAAAAATGCATAACTC
>WSXT02238630.1:0-15761 GCA_011762715.2 Neuroterus valhalla
GTCGCACACGAAAAACGTGTGCTCCACATCATCAACCGTCCCTGGGCAATAGTCACAATTGGGACTTGGTTTCCTACACGTATGTTAGTAAGGTGAGAACATCGGTCATGAATATGCCTGGGTGGGAGGAGACGGAGAGATTCGCAGTAGAAGGGACGATAGAATCAAACCGTCAGCCTCTAGTCTTGTGGATGAGAGGAGAGGGCTGTAAAAAACATCGAGAAGAAGTTTCAAAGAATAAGAGAGATATATGGACGGGGGAGGCTAAAGAAATGTTCCAGGAGCAGCTACAAGAAGTGACTTTCGAAGGGGAATCGGTGGAAGAGATATCAAGGGATCTAAAAGTGAAGGTGACGGGGTGTGTGAAGAAGAAAAGATTTAGAAAGAAGAAGAAGGAAATAGTAAAACCGTGGTGGGATGGGTAGTAAAAAGATGAAGAGGAGGGTGAAAAGGAAGTTCAAGAAGTGAAATGATTGAACCGCAAAGAGGGAAGAGTACGTAGAGATGAGGAAGGAGTTTAGGTTGTTATGTATAAGAAAAGAGTAATGGAGATAGAAGGAGCTGAAAGAAGAGTTGAGGAGTGTTGAGACCGCGGGGGATGTGTGGAAGAAAATAAATTGATTTAGAAAGTGCAGGCAGGGGATAATTGGAAAGATTGGAAGTGAGGAATGGAGGAAGTTTTTCAAAGAATCATTCCAGGTCTCAGACGAACGGCAGATAGCTGAGAGAAGTAGAAGAACAAGAGAGGAGGGAGGGTCAGAGTTAAGTGACGAGGGTATAGAGTTACAAATGAGAAAATTAAGAAAGTCGAAGGCAGCAGGCCTGGACGGAATGCAGAACGGAGCGTGGATTTCAGCACACCAGCTGTTAGAGACCGGCTAGAAGAGGTAGTTAAGAAGGTATAGATAGGCAGGAAAATTATAGAAGAATCAGATTGATGAACATGGCGTACAAAGTGTACGCAATGATATCAGCGGAGAGGCTACGGAATTGTTTCGAAGAAAAGGCATATTTCTGGAGACTCAGGTGGGATTCAGAGCGAGTAGGAGCACTATAGAGAACATTTAAATTTTGCAGCACGTGGGTGATAGAGAAATAGTTAAGAAGTGGTCAAAAGTGTCGAAAGTTCATATTGTACAGAAATAGAGATGCTTTCAAGTTTATAATGCACATAAATGTGAAATATACATTCTTGGTAATTTTTCTGAAATATCGCAAACAACAGCCAGTGACCAACCTAATCAGGAAGTGCATAAAATGTGATTGTTTATCATGAAGAAGTTTGGCTTCTATTGTAAATTTATCTTAAAAAATTTTGATTTCAGGAGAGACTGGTTCGAATCGAAGGTCTAAACTATCGATTGATGAAAAAAAAACAAGCGCTTGCATCAACTGAACAAATGATTGGCTGAGCAAGAAAAAACGCGTCCCGTATGCAGTGTTTGATTGACTACTCATGAGATAAGGATCCATCATCGGACATTGAAAATGTCAAAGCTGATGACCATCAAGCAGCATATTGTTGGAGAAATACGAGTACTATCTGACTCAAGGAAGAAAATTGTAGAGAGGGAGGGGTGAATCAGGGATCAAACCTGTCGCTGTTGAATAAGATATCTGCGACCAACATGCTAGCCGTCCCAGTTCTACTCTAGTCATTTCAGGTTATTCCATGGACGAAGAACGAGCTCAAGGCCCTAGATATTACTACGCGTAAGATGATCCATACGAAGAAAGACTTGCATATCAACTCGTCCATTCCGCGCTTATACATCGCTCGCCGTAAGGGCGGATGCGGACTTCTCAATCTTCAATGTCTTTACATTCGACTGATCCTAAGGACTGTTTATTTCATCGCGAACGGTAGAGATCCTCTCCTGTCAATGATCAGGAATCACGAAAGAGTACGGAAGGAGCGTTCCTTTACAAAACCACGGAGTAGGCAGCAGGAAACATTGACATAAACCCCAACATCAGGAGTGAGGACAGTGCATTACTCCATCAAGATGCCTCACTTCTAAAAGCACAACGTAGAAGCATATTACGTAAAGATGTTTCCAGCGATAGGTGCAGGGAGTGTCTCGAACTCCCCGAGCGCATATGGCATATACTATCAAATTGCCCTATTCACGCAGAAACGACGTATATGTATGCTATATGTGTACGTAATGCTGGCTCAAGAATGCTTTACCACCATCTTTGTTGCTCTTGCGGTGTTGGCCGCGACCCTGCGCTGCTGAACGCTTCGAAAGGGGGATGGAGCCTATTGTTGTGAAGAAGGAGTTCCGAATCCACTGGGACTACGTCGTATCGGCAATAGCCCCTTCTCAACACACAAGACCCGATATCGTGCTCCTTGACAAACGTAACCAAACTATGTTCGTGATCGAATTCTTAACTCCGGCTAACTTCAGCATCAGAAGGTTTCAAGGATATTCGGTTGAATTATTCGTTCTTATCATCGGTGCTCTTGGAGGTGCGACGCCTTCACTGGTTAGTAACTTCAAAGACATACCCGTGTGCCAGAAATATGCTGTGGCACTTGCTGAATGGATGCGAAGAGCAGTAATACTTGGATTGTTCCATGTCCCTGAAACACACGAGGGTTTCGCCGGCCCTTCATTGCTTTTTTTCGTGCATGTGATCACTCATCTCAAGGTCGTTAGACGTTGTCATCTGTGTATTTTACCGCGGTTCAACTGTCTGTCCGTTAGCATGATAAATTTCGAAAAAACTAATCGATTTGATCAGCCTTTGGTACACTCTTTCAGTATCAGAAACTTGAGGTTGAGATCGTTAGCAAGCTATTTTAGGAAAAAATTCAAAAAGTTAGAGCATATATCCCCATGACGTTTTTTGATGAAGAGAAATAATCAGAGTTATGTCATTTACAAAATTCAAAAATTTGAACAAAAGTTAGAACTTCTAGCCAAACGACGCATGATATGAAAACAGGTACAAAAGGATTAAAGCAAGGGATATTATGGGCCCTTTTCCTAAAAGCAAAGCAGGTCATAAATACATCCTCGTGTTCCAAGACATTTGTACGGGGTGGATTAAGTATATTCCGATAAGGACGGCAAACGGCTCCTCTATTAGAAAGGCGTTCGAAGATCTGATAGTGTCTCGATGGGGTGCCCCTGAGATGATCCATACCGATAATGGCACTGAATTCACGAACAGGTTGATTGAGCAGATGTGTCGGAGTATGGGTATCGTTCACACCACAACGCCGGTTTATCACGCTCAGGCAAACCACACGGATAAGTGAAAAGGGTCCTAAGGACCATGATTATATCTTTCTTCCAAGACAATCACCGAGACTGGGATGAGCATCTGCTAGAATTCCGGTTCGCCTACAACTCTGCAGTACACGGTACATTAGAAGTTTCTCCAGCGTTCCTGAACTTTGGACAAAACCCCCTCCCTTATAGGTCATTGCGAAGAGACCTCGAGAAAGGTAATCAGCATCAAGAACCTCAACCTGAGGAATGGGTTCGAAGGGTTAAGCGATCGGACCATTTACGTGATCTCGTTTGCCGTAATATCGTAGGGCGTATGTCACACAGGCACGTTATCAGAATGCGACTAAAAGAGACAGAAGTTTTTAAGTAGGGGACCTAGTCTTAAGACCGAATCGAAAATTATCAAAAAAGGTCGACAAAGTGGCGGGTAAGTTGTTTCCGAAGTTCGAAGGGTCCTTTGAGAATCAAGCGACGGCTGTCCCCAGTAGTCGTCTCGTTAATTAATGATCGGGGGGAAGACCAGTTGCGGCTCCTCCTTGATCTTTTGCGATAAGGGCTCACCGGTCGCCGGGGACGGTCCGGCCCTTTGTGGCCAGTTGACCATTAGAGGAGCGCCGGAGTTGGCTACGAGAGGAAGCGCCGAAACCCAAGGCGTACCCTTGCCCTATCCCGTGGAGGTGCTTCCTCTGCAAGAGGCCAGGACACAAACGTCAGCAGTGTCTTGACCTCAAATCAGGGGTCGTATTGTGCTACTGGTGTGGGGACAGGGGCGTCACCAAGGCGACGTGTCCGAATTGTGGTCGACTCTGTCTATCCGATTTGGTGCTGGCCAGCAGGGCCGATCCGGGTCCGGCCGCCGAAATAATAGAGGATCCGCGGGAGATCGCGGAGGAGTTACACCGCATCCACCTGGCCCAGCGGCGTAACGGGCAGTTGTAGAGGAGGAGATGTCCCCGCAGGACTTTTTTCCATTTTTATTTTTTTTCCTCATCTTATTAAATTTTCCTTGTACTTCACCAAATTATAGTTCTTTAACACCAACTTCTGACCTTGTAGGGGCAAATGATGGAAGACCACCGGAGCGCGATCCCCTGAGGCGTCCAGTTGGTTCCTCTTTTTGTCCCTCTCATATCGTCTTCTTAATTTGACTCCTTCTTTCTACAACTACAGTGATTGTGGCTGTGTATATAATTTTTCTTGTGTTTTCTAATTGTTTTTTTCCTCATCTCGTTCGCTTACGTGGTCTTCCCGAATTTTTTTTTCGTTACCTCTTCTCCGCCGCGTTTCGGGAGGGCATGTACATTGCGGACGGATAGAGAGAAAGAGACCCCGATGCGGAGTCCCGGAGCGGTACCCTTAGGTGAACACGAAATTTCGTTTGTTTTTTTTTTTGCAATCTACATTTTAGGGGGGGAAAATACTTACCGTAAAGGAGCCTAAGCATGACATTATCGCAAAGTCGACTACCATTACCGTGAAAGAAAACATTTTTTTTTTGTTTTCGGTATGACTACCACGTAATTAAGCTTAGCTCCCTTCCCCAAAGTGAAGTTTCCCTTTCGATTCTATTTGCATTATTACTAGGCTAAATTTCCGATTAAACGCCGAAGGAGCACTCGAGAATTATTGGCTGATCGTTGGAAGGACCAAAAGGGGGGATGGGGTCAACGTAACATCAGATTTCAACACCCCGTCAATGGATTCAGCAGGTGTGCTTACCGATGAGAGGAAGTGAGAGAGAGCATCGAACATCCCTGTCCTCTCCTACTTGGTGGGTCGGACTCCGGCGTTCGGGATGGTCAGAGATGAGAAGGTAGTAGCGTCAATTCGAATCGAAATGTGGTGTGCAAATGATTTAATTGAGGTTAGGAGAACCCACCTTCCCCTGAGTACCACCGGCAAGATAAATTTATCTTTTTGACATTTCGTGCCTGGTTAAAATTGGAAGAATCATCAAGGCTAGAGAGTCTCTCTTCCTTCTTTTCTTTGGAGTTTATATTTTTTGTTTCATTATCTGACAACTGGTCGTCGACCAAGACAACGAGATTGTGTATACTGGATCTGCCGTTAGTTCCATTTATCGATATAACGACATAATGGCTGGCGCCGAACATTTTCCGCGGACTTTTTAGGTGGAAACCTGCGAAAGAATTTTGGGCCATTTTTTCCAGTGAGTTGCATTTTTACGGGCAAGATACCGCTCACACAGTTTTGGATCAGATCCATAGTTGTCAGAAATATCTGGCACGTCCAGTTTCTGTCATTCAAAATTCCCAAAAACAGAGTAGAACGTTTTCTCTTGAAAATCAAACCCTCGTCTTTTCGTAAATTTAACGTGGCACTACTTATTGTGAGATTTATGTTCAGCATACCAGGCCAAGCTGGGGACATCTCCTCGACTTGCAATTTAATTTTTACATTTATTATATTTGAGGATGTTTTTTTAATGGAAGTAAGTGAAATTTCTATGTGTATCTCTTCAAAAGAATTATTCTTTCAAATTTATTCAGGCTATTTCGGGTTACTGGCTAACTGGGGTTCAATTAAATATTTGATATCATGATAGAACTTTGAGCTAGAAATTCTCCCAAGTAAGTTATTCATTTCTATTTTTTTATCCTAAAAATAGTATACTAATAAAGGAATCGGAGAGCAGGAAAAATCTTAGTATTGAATTCTCAATGGATTGAAAATAGTGGAAATGAAAATAAAATTGTTATATAATTTATGCCATAGTCAGTAAAATTACAAATAAGAATAATAATTAGCGAACGCGCAGGTTTGGGAAAAAAGAAAATTCGAGTAATACAAGTCCATTACTCATTTTATTATTTATTTCATAAAATCATTAGGTTTTTACCGAAAAAATCAAGAATGCAAGTATGAAATTCAAGTATTTTGAGAAAGACATTCAATTTTACTTGAAATTATTCCTTTAATCGCGCTTGCGGTTTCCTTTATTTTTCTTGCGTTTCTTCTTTAATGGTTTTTGTTGCAATTTGAAGACCATTTCTTGGAAATCCATAAGTACTTCTTTTTTGTCATTATCTTGAGCTATTCCTCTTTCTTCTTACACAAACTTCATCCAAAGTTTGTTCACACCATATTTTTCAGTTTTTCCTAGTGAGGATTCAACTCGTCTGTTTTGAGCGTTTGTATTTACCATGAACACGTTACCCTTCCAGAAAATTTCTTTCACTTTTGTGACTATACCAGACGCGTTTCCGAGATTTGGAAAAATCATCATGAGTTAGAACTGAGTTAAATCCTATTCAAGGGCCGTCCATGAACCACGTTACAAATTTCATGAGGTCGGAGAACGTCAGTAGTATTAACGCCACACTCTTTATGGTATTTTCCGTTTTCCCTTTTTTTCAAAGGATACTGCTTGTTTTTTTCTCTTTCCCCAGAACTTCTTTTTTACCCTCTTGCTTCACTCAAATTGTCTTTTTTTGATGGTTAATAAACCTTCATGGTTGAAAATTAATATTTCTTAGTGGCAAATTCAGCAACTTTGTTTGTAATTTGAACTCCTTCCTTATTACTTTCATATTTTAGTGGTAATTAATCATGATGGTAAAAAATGCATCTCTTTAGTTGACAATTCAACTATTTGGTTGATCGCTTGTTCAAGGTTATTCATTCCTGTTGAAACTTTATCTTTTGAGTAGGTTTAAAATGAGATTTTTTAACAACATTTCTTATAGGTAAAATAAAAATCCAAATTTCCTATTAAAAAATGATAAGAAGATCATTTTGAGGTATGTTGGTAAGATGCAATGTTCCCTCCTAACGTTTATACGTACCTTACTTAGTTTGGCGTTAATTTGGAATTTTCGATTTTTTATAGCATTTCTGATGGGTAACACAAGAACTGACGATCAAGTGAGGCTTGTTTACGAACTCATCCTGACCATCGACAAAACCTGATTTCTGGTTTCAGAGGGTCTCGAAACGTGGAGACCTTTTGAGAGAATGATTCATTCTTGCACAGAGAAAATTTCTTCTTTAAAATTAACTCGAATTTTTCGGTAAATGGAGGACATCATTGCATTTGGGTGAAGTTCACAATTATTTTATTAGATTAGATTTATCACTTCATGTACACCCTTTTTCGGGTTTTTACATATCTATATTCCCCCCTCCAACAGGAGATCGTCATATATTGAACCCTTTAACTCAAATCCCTCCCCGAAAATCCCCAATAACCCCGACTCACATAATTAGCCTCCAAGCAATGCCTGACGTACTCAATCGTGTGGGATTTTTAATCTCTGAAAAACCCCTACCGTCTGCAGCCGGATTTTTCTATTTAAAACGCTCACATTCGCCTGAACATTCGGTCGGAGGAGAAGAAAACTGCAGAAAACCAAAACTCCTGAGCGCAGTCGATTATCGGCAGACGAGTCTTGATGTAGACATTCGATAGCATCGATTGCCCATACTGATCCTCGTTGTCAAATCTCCCGCTCGACAGTAATTAAACAAGGTGAGAACACGACTAAGCGAGAATCCCGAACAGTCACCCACTCGAGCGCTAACCGCGCCCAAACATGCTTGACATTCGAGATCCCGCCTGAGTCTGAAGTTACCACGCAGCTACTGCCGTCGGTCCACAATTATTTTATTATTTAATACAAAAATCAGAACTGGAAATATTATAACAAAAATTGTGCATAATCTTGTCCAAAACTGAAAATTCTGTTTTATAATAACTGATGTAAGGGTTGTATTATTTCCATACCAGTATATCATGAAATCACGCGGTTCTGGTTTCACCCATTTCGAATGCTATGGAAAAATGAAAAATTCCGACTTGACGCCAAACGACGAAAGGTACGTGAAACGTTAAGGAAAAAAATTATAGCTCTTTGAGAGACCTACAAATCGTCTCAAAATAATTTTTTTATGCGACCATGGTTTTTTTCATGCATAAAAAATTGTATGAAAGAAATCGAATTTTGAACCTAAACACGCAAAGTATGCTGAGATGTCTAAGTGATGATCCAGTTCTCTAAAAGTCCTACGAATTTTCTTTTGTCCTATTTTTTGTAGAACTCTCGATTTTGATTCCAAGCATAGAAACTCCTATGACGAAAAAAAATCAAGTCTTTGACCTAATATCGCTAGGCTTGCGAGTGTATGTAGATTAGGAACGATAGCTCTCTGAAAGACCTAGATATTTTCCTCCTACCATTTTTTGATGGGGCTCTTGGTTTTGGTTTTAACCATCGAAAAATTTGATTTGATAAGATCCTCAATAATAATAAGAATCTTCTCATTATATTTATATATTCTTAAGGGGGTCGTCTAGTTACGCGCTCGATTTTCGAGCGTATTTTTGAGGATGGATTGCAAAGAAACTAAATATGATATAGAGATGCAATTTTTCGTATTAATTTTATACATCTTTTCTCTTAAAATTGGGATATTGTAATAATTTACTTATTGACAATTGTGTCCTTGGGTTGACCTCAACCGCGCCTCCATAAAAAAATTGTACCCGACTTTGTAGCGAGCTTTCTCAGGTTTGGCTGAATGAATCTTAAAAAAGAAAAAATTTCTGTGTTTGTTATAACTTTGGCTATAGCCTGACACGAGCTTTTTATTCTGAGTTGATAATTCTCAAAATTGTGGATGTTTGAACAACAAAATCGAATTTTCACAATTTTTTCCGCGCTGAGAAGGGCTGTAAAAACGTGAAAAAAAAATTCCCAAAAAAGCTCGTGTCAGGCCATATCGACACCTCTCGTCCCTTGCCAAGACTTTTGAAAAACACGACTTTTGGAAAAACGCGTTTAAAGATAAGCAATGACGCGATAACGCGTGGGAAGACAGAAAGTGGCTGTATTTGGCCACCCATATCTCGCGGAAGATTCTGTTTCGGGTTAAATCCTTTATAGGGTAAATTTATAGTATCATAAGGATTCGAATTATGTAAAAAGAAAATTGATTTTTTTCAACCGCGTGACTAGACGACCCCCTTTAGAAATAAAATCGAGAATTTGTCATTGAGGACTGCATTCGGCCCTGGGAAGATTTTCTGCAACGCTGTTGCATTATTTCGTTCTAAAATAAAAGTTACTAAGAAAGCAATGTGTTAACAAAATTATTATCATCAAAATTCTAAAAGAGAGTGGTAGTTGTACAGTATCTCCCAAAGAACTCTTCCACGTCGATTGTTTTTCAGAACAAACATTATCTCGATGAAGGTGATTTGGCCTATTCACAAGTATACCTTTTCTTATTCCTCCAATACAGATAATAATCGCGTCATCTGTAGAATGATTCTCGTTTCTAGAAGGTTACAATTTCGAAAAGCTCCATATTGAAAAAATAAACTTCTTATCAAAATGACATCATTCCTCAAGACAATGATGAATAATTGATAAACAAGCTTGGAGAATGAATAGTTCTTTTTATTTCAACCAAGGAATATGTTTATAATACGAACAAAAATGTGGTGGACTCGACCAAATTTTTTCATTCTTCAATCTAAATCTTTCAGCAGAGGAAACATACGGTTGAATCAATCATTTTTCATGCTTTGGTAGTGTTATTGAATTCAAGGTGCTGAATTATTTAATTTATGATAAACATCAAAAGATTCAAGGTTGATTGCTTTTATCGGAAATTTAAACCATGATTAGATAAAAGAAATTCTAACATCAATAATCGATACTTTTTCGGTGTTCACCCATTTTTCGGGTACTGAATCGCTGTTCTCAATCCAATAACCCTTTTCAGCGTTGGTTTCGATCCCTTCCCTCTCAAAATAACTATGTGGAAAACATTTAGGTGCTTCCTTAGGAAAAGAGAAAAAACAAAAAAAAGTCATTCCACGATTAGTTCTCTACGATTTCAGTGGAACATATATGCTACATGATTTATAGAGTCTATTAATTCATTTTTCAAATAAAAAAATGTATCATTAAGAAAGTTATCAATATAAGAAAATATATTAACTGAATTTCCCAGAATCCAAATTTAGGGCTACAAAGTTAGGAAAGGCAATTTCACTGTACGTTGATAATAATTCGTTCAATAACCGAACCCCAACTTAACAATATTTTGAACTTCATATATTTTGAATTGTCATGTTGTGTAAATAAAGCTTGGGAGCAACCCGGAATTCACGAACTACTTATTTCAATAACTGATTCAAATAGCCTGTAAATTCGAAATTTTCCAATTCTTCTAACATTCATGTCGATTTTCAAATTTCTATAATGCAACAGATGTGCAGAATCATTCACATTTCGTCCATTTGAATATCAATAAAGTTACTTTTACCTAAAATAAATAAAAATTTAAAGCCTTGGAAATGGCCCTCTTTCGATTGAATTTTTTTTATATTCTACAAAAATGGAGTTGCTCTCAATTAATCAGTGCACATAAATACATGAATGTAAAAAACGTATACTTGATAATTGTACTAAAATATTGCAAAGAAAAGGAAGTGAACAGCTTATACAAAATAAAATGAAATTACCCTAAATAAGAAGGAAGAACCTGATCATTCAGGGACATCCAAATCAGGAAGTGCATTAAATCTAATTGTTTGGCATTAGGCAGTTTGCTTCCATTACAAATTTATCTTGAAGAATGTGGATCTTAGGAGAGACTGATATGTTTATGCATACTAAAATATATATACAGACATTAATTGAACCTTTGGCGATCAAAAGGGGATACGCTCGAAACACCGTCGTTTGAATTGGCTCCTGGGTCACATTCTTTTCAGGTTATTTTTTTTTTTTCATTAACATATTCCAGTAGGAAATTTTATTGCGCATATCTTTCGTGCCTTAAGTAAATGTGATAACTTTATTAGTTTTCGAAATAATTAAGAGAATGTCACTTTTTTCTGCAATCGCAAAATTCGAATTTTTTGCGTTCAACTTGCCACGAATTTCCCATTAATAGGAATTTTGTAATAAAAATTTCAAAAATTATGCACCATTATATGGAGAAATAACAGTTTTTATAACATTTTTGTTAGGATTCAAGGAAGTTGTTTTGAAAATGTCAGGAAATTATGTTTTATGGTTTCAAAGTCACAATTGATTTAAGATCTCAGCGCTGTCCCACACACGTGCTACCTCGTCCTGCAATATCAACGTCTGTATAACATCGAACGCTTAGAAGGTCTAGCCGGCCACCAAAATGATACTGAAGACATTAAAATGTACATTTGTTTATTATAACATTCTCATCATTATGAGAAGGTGTAAGATTTATGTAGAATTTGACCCCCTCTCCCCTCCCGTTTTTGTCAAGTGTCCAACGTTTTCAGACCCCCTGAACCCAGAAAAACGGTTTTTACGAATGCGTCTCTCTGTATGTCTGTGTGTTTGTCTGGGAGCACGATAAATTACGGAAAAAACGAATCGATTTTATTGGCCTTTGGTGCCCTCTTTCGGTGTCATAAACTGAAGGTCAAGTTCGATAGCTAGCTATTTTGAATAGAAACTCAGAAGATTGGAGCATTTTGGAAATTTTTGAGTCTATTTTGTTCAATACTCGAAAATTCAAATTACTGCTTTCTGTAGTAAGTAATAAGTGAAAAAATGTATCCTTATGGTTTTTCTTTATGAGAACAGAAATGTCAGAGTTATGGTATTTTCGAAATTCAAAAATATTAAATAAATGATAGTTTTTTGCCGAAGAACGCAAGATATGAAAAAAGTTACAGGACAAAAATGTTTCTCTTCAGAAGCCCTACATAATGATCTTCAGAACTTTTTGAATTTCTTCAAAGAATAAAAATTTCAAATTTTGGTCGCAAAATAAATAATGAAGAATTATTATTATTATTGTTATATTTATAATTATTATTTCATTTTGTGGCCAAACTATGCAAGGCACGGAAAAATATAAATGAACAAAGAATTTGCACGAGAACAAGATCTACAAATTTCGTAAAGTTTAATTTTTCGTAGGACAAGTAGTTTTTGCTTCATTCATAGACAAACATGTTGAAAATGAGAAAATTGAATGTTTGAACAATTGACACAAGCTAAGGAAAAAACGACTAGACACAAGTTCTTTACAAGAAAAATATCTTAAGTATGACTACAAAAATGAAATAATGAAATTTTCGAAAAAATGACACAGGCTGAGACAGAAGATTAATAGAGGAAGGTTGTTCACCCGAAACAGATCTATTAATTTGGTATAACTTTCCCGATTACTCACAACATATTAAAAAAATGAATCAACAAAACTTCTCTACCGTTTCGGACAAATAATAAAATTATTGAGTACGCAGCTCGACACACGCGATGAAAATGTATTCTTTAAAGCCGGAGAAGCTTTAAAAATAGAGAATTCACAATCATCGAATTAAAATAGTCGACATTTTGCTTTTGAGTTTCAAAAGTTCTATATACAAGTATAGTGAAGTACAAAGACCAAGCGCGGGGCGCGAGGTGAGTTCATCATCGAGCGCAAAGCGCGAAAGTTTTTATATGAATATTATGAATATGATTATATTTTTTACCAAAAAATAATAAACAAATGTACATTCTGATGTCTGCATCATTATTTTGGTGGCCGGCTTGACCTTCCGAGCGTCCGCTGTTATACAGACGTTGATATTGCAGGACGAGGTAGCACGCGTATGGGACAGCGCTGAGATTTTAAATCAATTCTGATTTTGAAACCATGAAACATAATTGACTGACATTTTTTCAAAAATTTCCTTGAATCCTAACAAAAATTTAGGTAACCGTTAATTCTCATTCATTTCGTTCAATGCGTTTAGCCTACTGCTTAATTCAGTCCAGAGAGTTTGTATGTCCTGGGGAAGAGCCTCGTCCCTATTGAGTTTTAGTTCCCATAGTTTTAGAAGAATTATCTTCGCACGTATAATAACTGAACCAACTAAGACAGAGGAATCGAAGATTTTTGAAGTCGTGGATAAAATACTTCGTTCCGTTATTTATTGGTGTTCTTGTTCCTTGACCAAATATTGTAACTCATCCGCTGCTGGTTTCCAGATTAATCCTTTAGTCTTAGGATCCTTATTGGATTGGATCATTCGTTCTGACGTCGTATGAATCGTGTCGTTGAATACCCGTGGTTTGTTCGAAGCCCATTTTCTGAGTCCCGTTCCGGAGGCTGACAAGAGGCTCGTGATTTCCTCTTTCAGCTGTTGCGCTCCTTCGATAGTACAAGTTCTAGTAAGAAGTTCACCCACATAGAAATCGCGCATGATGACTTCGCTGGTGGCAGGATAACAGAACTGTTCTTGTTTTCCTCTCCAATTTGTCGCAAGGCTCGTTTGGCTATAAGAATGGAGCCGACGCGGTCACATATTGATAGGTGCAAGGCGATAGTGGCTAGTAGAAAGAAATGAATCCGCTCTCTAGAGGATTCACTAAAGATCTTGCTGATTTTTGTTGATTTTAATTTGTCGATACATCTGTTCAAGGTTAGCAGACATAACAAAAGAGTGTTGACGAAAACGCAATGAAATCGAAATCAGATCATTTTGTACAACGAGACCAACTCTCTGCACTTGATTCAAAGAAAGCCGGGATGAAGCTGGAAATGATGCATTGTAGACATCTCGTCCTTCTTTCTGCCTTCGCAACAGCGTGATGAGGCAAATACTTATTTACAATTATTTACTTATTTTTAATGACCTAAATTATAATTTAAGTTAATTAAGTTGATTATTAGCAAACATGCAGATTTAGGAAAAAAAGAAAATTCAATTAATATAAGTATATTACTGATTTTATTATCGATCTGATAGGATCATTAGGTTTTTACCGAAATAATTCAGAATATAAGTATGAGATGCGAGTATTTGGAGAAATACATTCAATTTCACTAGAAATTATTCCTCTGATTGCGCTTGCCTTTTGCTGCCTTTTTGGCGAGGTTTTTCAATCTTTTCTGGTATTTCGAGTTCAATATAACAATCATATTTTTACATTCCAAATATACTTCTCTGTTTCCGTCTCTTTCAGCTAAATCTCTTACTGCCTCCACAAAACCAAGCCGAAGTCCGTTCACACCTAATCGTTCAGCATCCGGTAATGGAAATTCAACTTCATCTTCTTCTCCCTCGTTTAAATTTATCATGAAAATTTTACGTTTTTTAGTATACATTGGAGAAATTTTTGGACCGTCGATCCATCCCATGACAATACCTTTGCGCTGGAAAAAATCAATACCTTCTTTGAGGCGGACTTGATGGAAACCTTCTTCCGCGTTGTCGATCCAAACATTTGATGTCACATGAGAAATAAGGCTAACACCAGGGATTACAATTCCCCCACTTTCCCCATTTCCTCCTTCCCCGGACGTAGAAGTATCTCCTCCAGACCTTGAACTAGATTCTGTAAGAAGAAATACGAACAGATAACTTTCCAAACGTAAAACTAATGATTAAATCGAGTGATAAGTGAATCGTATTCAATCCTGCCATGATATACAAAAGGTACACAAAAGACCCCTATCTTTACCCTACTCTTAGCGGACATCTAGTATAATTTAACAGCAATAAAATTATTTATTATCGAATTTCGCAGGTTGGATGATATCCACGTTTTGAGAACCTCTGAATCCGAAGAATCAGCTATCACGATAGTGTTTGTCTGTGTGTTGTCGTTATAGCCGTCGTTTGTATAACAGATAAGTTTTCGAAGACTAATCGTTTTTGTTTATATTTTTGAATTTTGAAAATGCCACAACTCCGACAATCTTGTTTTTATCAAAAAAAATCATGAGGATTGATTGTTTCACTGTTTATCTACTACAAGAAACTGTACTTACAATTTTCAGAGCTTGGAAAAAAGTCCAAAAATTTTTCAAAATGCTCCCTATCTTTTAATTTGATCCGAAATAGCTGGTTAACGAGCTCGAATTCTATTTTTTTCCCCCTTAAAAGGGGCGCCGAAGTACGATCGAATATGATAATTATTTCGAAAGTTATCGAGTTCAGAGATTATTTTTCGTTATTTTTTGTGCGATCAAAATTGGATTTTCCGATTCTTGAGAAAATTCAAAAAGGAAAGAAGACCATCTTGTAGGGCTTTCAAAAATAAACATTTATTCTCTTATACATTTTTTTCATATCTTTCGTTGTTTCGCTAAAAACTTTCATTTTTGTTTATTTTTTTTAATTTTGAAAATAACATAACTCTGCCAATTTCGCTTTCATCAAAAAAACATCTATGGGATATATTGTCTCACTTATTATTCGCTACAGGAAGCTTCACTTACAATTCTTGAGTCTTGAAAAAAATTGTCTCAAAAATTTTCAAAATGCTCTAACTTTTTGAATTTTTTTCCAAAATAGCTGGCTAACAAACTTGACCTTCAGTTTCTGACACTGAAAGAGTGTACCATAGGCAAATCAAATCGATCAGTGTTTTCGAAAGTTATCGTGCTAACAGACAGACCTACAGACATACATGCATACAGACAGACGGACACATTCGTAAAATCCTGTTTTCTGGGTTCAAGTGGTCACGAAACGTGGACATTTGACAAAGACGGGGT
>WSXT02238641.1:0-15759 GCA_011762715.2 Neuroterus valhalla
TGACGGGAGTATAAAAATACGGAGTTATATAGAAGTTGAGAACATTCTCTAAAATTGTAGAATACTCTAGAAAAGAGAAAAACATTCTAGAATTTCCAAATTATAAAAATACAAAATGTTTAATCAAATTCTAGAAAATTTCGGATTTTTAAAAAACACTATAGAGTATTCTATGCCACAAAATTCTAGAGCACTATAAAATATATCCATAATTTACATAAATTTAGGAAGTATTCCAAAACACTGTAAACTTGGTACGAAAAACTAGTTAGAATGAAAATATGTAATGAAGATTTTTTTTTTACCTTATTAAATGACTTTGAAACAGTTGGATCTATACGTTGTGCTTTTTAATATTATTTAATTATTCGAACAATTTTGAAGCTCAGCTAAACGAGACTGTAACACTTCTCAATTTTAATTTCAAAAAATGTCAACAACTCTACACTAGACCCTTCAGTTTGTAGGGCTTTGAATATAATACATTCAAGGAACCATTTTACGGAAATCCAACAATCAGGAAATTGTAAATTACAAAATTCATAATGCGAAATTGGTTTTAAGAACGTTGAAAATTAAAGAATTCTAAAATAGAACACTATCAAATTCATTATCTTGAAATTTGATGTATTAGAAAAAAATAGTCGCATAATTTCATCTACACCAAATTATCACCTTTGTCTCTATTGATTAAAAAAGTCTCGACAAAAATTTACCTGAGATTCTCCATCACAGAGCAGCCAAGATTGGGGATACTGCAGAAAATTAGGTTCGCTCCTGCCAAAAATGTCTTTTCCGCAACCTCTAGTAATTCTCTCTTTTCTTGAGCTGTCATCTTCTTTACCTACAAAAAATAATGAGGTAAGCCTTTTATCCACTTTTCTGTTCACTCTAATGTTTGCTCAAGTATTGTCCATACCTTTCTTCCACTTCTTCCAATGTCGTAATACATTTTAATAAGGCTCATTTGTAATGCTACATGAACACACTTTGTCGTTTCAAACTTCTTAGTGAGTATATTCATTTGTTCTGTCAAGAATGCAGCCTAAAAATCAAATAATTTTCGTCATATATGCGGGATTTTTCTCTAATGCACATAAATTAATGAAGCGAGAGGGGAATATGAATAATACGTTTCAAGTCTAAAAGTATTTGAAAAAATAATAATTTGAAATAAAAAGCCGTCAAGTATTTGGCTGAATTCCAAAGGTTTCTCAACTTTTCCTTATTCTGAATTCTGAAATTCTAAAATTAAGAAGTTCAATGTGATACTAAAAATATATATGAAGTTCGAAAAAGTTATTTACTACACTATTATTTCCGTGTAAAAATTAGTGAACTTTGGAATAAAAGTAGAAGCCAATAAATTATGAACTGAAGACTTTCTTCAAGAGAAAATAAAATCTGAGAAGAGCTATTTGTATATAGAAACGTACCTGTTCCTCCATGGACTTCAGACCCATTGTATCCTGGTACCTGTGTATATCACTTTCAACGTGATTTCTAGCAAAATTGCTCAAGTTCAACTCTTTTGTTCGTTCGCGTCTTCCTTCGTCCGGACCAACAAGAACCATTTTAACCACTGCAATGTAATCAAATTGGGAAAATAAAAAATATATCTCAAAATACATACATATTATGAATTTGAAACCAGAAATTACTTCAGGCTCAAGTAATTTAATCAAAATTTATTATTACCATCTTTTTCAATATTTGCAAACTCAATTACAGACTTGAGTTTAATTATAATCTCGTCCATCTCTACGTTTGTGGAAGCGGAAACGAGAATTCTCAAGCGCTCTTTTTCAATGTTAAACTTTTGTGTGCAGAGTAGTTGTATTATCGTGTTGACAATAATATTCGTCTTTCCTGTTCCTGCTGATCCTTCCACAAGACAGATGTTAGGCAATTCACTTTTGAATGCGTTGATTATTTTCGTGACTGCTGTTAATTGCATTTTGTCAAGATGATCTTTGGAAACTAAATCCTCATGTTCCAAGAGATCGAGCGGTACCGCCTGATTAATTTGCGACTTTGGATTTAATATACAAGGAAGGAGCTCAGATCTTTTCAAGCGATTTAGAGCTTTTGCTTTTTCTATTGAAGACTTCAAGTTAACAATCGGTTTTACGGCCTGAATCTTACTCTTATAAATATCAAATTCCTGATCGCTAATAGATACTAAGTATGTAAATTGTTTTCTGGGTATATCCATCGATTCTGAAATTATAAATTTTCAAAAATATAGAATTACGAGAGTATATGAAAATATTCAACTAGTAGCATTAAAAAATTAAACTGTTTTAAATTAAAGCCTTTAAGGATAATATTTTCGAATAGGAAGCCTTTCCAAATTAAAGAATTTAATTTCAAACAATACCAAACACAAAAATTTTCAAATTTTAATTGAACTATTCAGTATCAAACCGCTGAAAATTGAAGCTTCATAAAAATCGTCAATTCAAATTATTCCAATTAATTCATTCGAATGGAAAACGTACAATATTCAACTAAATAATTAATTTCAAATTAAAAACCTCTGAAACTGAAATACTATAAATGTAAATAATGTTGGAAATTATATTATTAAAAATTATATTATTAGAAGCATAATAAAGAAGTAGGAAAATAGCAGAGAAATAAATAGATGAATAAAAGACCTAATTTACCTTCGTTAACTATTTTCTGTATATACCCAAACATAACGACCGATTTCTTATGTTCACTGACTAGATAAAATCGTATTAAATCTCCTTCAGAAGGAGGTTTCGCATCGTCCAGAATTGAAACACTAGATTTTAGTAACAAAGGCACAAGGAACGCTTTTTGAGCTGGTATCCTGACCTTTGGGATTGTACTGGGAAGTAAACGGCAATCTTGTAATCTGCAAAAAAAAAACAAAGTAAATAATAATTGAGATAATTTCAAGGAAAAAAGGTGGAATGTATGAATAATAAATATACAGTCTATTAATAATTACGAGGGTCTTTCAAGTCCGGAGGTAAATGCTTCTTGAATTTGGCAGGAAACATCCAGAAGAAGAAGTGGAAAAAATGTGGCGCAATATGATTCGTAGCTTTCATACGACAGTGAAGTTTTTCCGACATTTCGAAGTGCCGCAATTGGTGTATTCTTCACAAGGCTAGTCTGCGAAAAAAAGATACTTCATTATTTTTTACAAAATCATACTCAACATTTTTGTGGAACCAAAGTTTATCAAATTCAGAATTCAACTAGGAATCACATGAATAATGATGGAATTCAAGTCCACATGTTATGACCTCAATTAATTGTCCAAATAGAATGAAAATTGTAGGCAAAAGTTTCTTATTTTCGGGGATATTTTATTTTCCTAAGTTCTATTTTTTATTGATTTGGACCTTTTGATTGAATTAAAAATATGTTTAACAAACAGACAACTGTGTCTTATTATAAAATCAGGGTGGTGATTCGGCGAACGATTTCGAATTCCCGGTCATTTCCCGGTTCTTCACGGTCAAGTTTTTCAAATTCGAAATTGAAAAAATGGATGTTTAATTAATCAAATAGATTTCCAACTAAAACAATTGAATTTTTAATTCGAATAAGTTAAATTTTCAGTTTAAAAAAGTTATTTAGAACAAAAAAAAACTAACTTTGAAACAAATTGTTACACTTTTACAATAAATGGTGAAGAATCAAATGAAATTGTAAATGTTTAACTGAAGTAGTTTAATTTTGAAACAGAAAGACAAATTTTAAACTGAAATGATGAACCTTTAACTAGAATGGTTCAATTTTTTCCAAAGAATTGATCTTCAACCCAAAAATACAATTTTTTTTACAAATTGGTTGAAATTCTAACTATGAAAATAAAAATTTTTAAACAAAAATGAAATAATGACATTTTTGTCTCGAAAAATTAATTTTAAACCAAACATTAGAGTTTTCAACTAGATGAATGTTCGACTAAAATGAAAAATGTTGGAATGTATAACTTGAGTTGTTAACCATGTAGAAGAATTTTGAAGTTTCAACGAAATAATTAAATTTCCAATCCAAAAAGACAAATTTTCACTGAATTGTCGAATTTCGAACTAGGAAAGATCAATTTTCCACTTGAAATGAAACAGTCAAATTTTCAGTTGAAGAAATTGATCTTCAACCAAACTGATGCATTTTCAAGTGTAATGATGAATCTTTAACGGGAATAGATTTATTTTAAGGAAAAGGATTAATTTTGAACCCTAAAGTGTAATTTTCTACGAAAAAGGCAAATTTTCCACGAAGTGAATAATTCTCAAAGAAATAGTTTAATTTTCAAACTCAAAAATCAATGTTTAATTAAATAACAAATATCTACTTGAATTTTCACCAAGAAAAAGATGAATTGAATGAGAAAAAGATGATTTTTAACAAAGTACTTACAATGTCAGCCATAGGTGAATTTTTGAATCGAAATAATGCAACTTTAACATCAAAATTTAACTCGCAACAAACGAGTAGTTGGTTTTTTAACTAAAAAAGGATGCTTGAAGTACTTTCTTGATTTAAAATTAGGAAGAGGGGACTTTAAAATTGTGACGAATTTTGAATTGGAGGAACGACTTTTCAAAATTCCCCTCTTTTAAATCTGAATTATAATTAGTTTAAAAAGTTTCTGTTCCATGTAAAAAATTCTGTGTTCCAAGTGAATTATACTTCTTCACTGAAACTCCCTGCCCTAAAATAAAAACTATAATTGTTTAAAAAAATCCCCTGTCCCAAACCAGATAAATAAGGAAAAGCAAATAAAACGTGATAAACCCATTTTTTTCTAAAATGCAGATAATTATCCTTTCTGTAGGTTTGGGCTATCATCAATTTGATTATCAAATATGGCTCAGCTATAAAAATTTCACATAGCAACAAATTTGCAAAACGCTTTTCTTATAATGGAAAAAGAAGAAATTCTTCCTCTTATGACGTATAGATATATTAAAATATTTTGAGAATCAGATTAAAGGTGCGTTACATTCTCTGAATCTAATAATAAGATATCTTTCTGATTCATAAAAAGAAAGCGATCATTTCTCGTATTTTTTCGGTAGCATTTTTATAGTCTAGGTTAAGTCAAGTAAATTCTCGGTTTTTTAATTGAATTCCCGGTCATTGCCCGGTTTTTCCCGGTCATGTCGCCACCCTGAAAATCGAATGTTCAAGAGACAATACATTATAATAATAAGTTTTCACAGTTCCTAGTTTTTTCTTGACTTCTTACTTCCTTTTATAAACCGATAACTCACATCTATCGTTTATAACTCATTGTTTTATCAATTATTTTCTTAATAGAAAATTCTTCATCAGCCAAATCCTATAAGCAATCCTAAAATTCGTCATTGAGTCATTCAATTTTTTTTTACATTTGTATCACAATATCCAAACTATCAGACAAGAAATGACTCTTTTTTTCTTTATTTCACAGGAACACTTTACCTCGAAAAGTTCTGGATGCCAAGAGAAAATGGTCACCAGCAACTCATCAGATAATTCCTTAGATTCGACCGGTTTTGTTCGAAGTATAGGTTTTACATCCTCAATCGCATTCGATTGGCCAACTTTCTGCGTCCACCTATCCTCACTCTTGCCATGATTTCCATTTTTTATCTTAAATTTATGTACAGGATTTACAATTAATTCCTTGCCACTCGTTGAAGCCGGAGATTCCACAACCTTTACTCCCGACTTTTTACTCTTTTTTGACTTCATCTGAACTTCACCATCCTTCACCCCACTTACTCCAGATCTTTGATCCCTAGACCCCTCACCACTATTGTCCACTCTTCTGGGCACTACTCTTTGATCTCTGGAAGTAACCTCACCAACCGGAGACTGAAGATCCGCTCTTACTGGCAGTCTTTGATCAAAAGTTGTGGGGAGAACGCCGTGATTCTCCATTCCCGGATATATCATTCTGGGATCTCTTGCTCCTTCAATTGGAGAATGTAGATCCGGTCGTCCTTGATACCTGGG
Source organism: Neuroterus valhalla (assembly GCA_011762715.2). Taxonomy (NCBI): domain Eukaryota; kingdom Metazoa; phylum Arthropoda; class Insecta; order Hymenoptera; family Cynipidae; genus Neuroterus; species Neuroterus valhalla. Next base: position 5,992 of record WSXT02238641.1, read on the forward strand.
ATCAAATGGAGAAGGAACTCCATGATTCTCTAATCCTCCATACATGAATCTATGATCTCGAGGTTCTTCGATTGGAAAATGCATATCCGCTCTTCCTTGATATCTAGGATCGAATACTGGAGGAACTCCAGGATGCCCATAAGGTGGAACTTGAGGTCTACCTGGTGCTCTAGGATCCGTATATGGAAGAGGGATTGACTGTTCAACCCCTCTCTGCATGAATCTTGGATCCACAGGTGGTCCGTGGCCTGAAGACTGGGGTTGCGTTCTGTATGTTGACATAGGAACCCCAGAATTTGGTACCCTGAATCCGTCATTCATTAGAGGCTGAGGAACATAAGAATCCCTAAAGTTTGAGATAGGAACGATTCCACTAGCCTCACTGTCTCTAGCCTCACCGCTTTTGGGCCTATCCCCACGATCTCTGGTTGCCTCACCTGCTGCTCCACTTGAACCTTTAGCCATTGCTCTCCTCTTCAAATACTCCTTATAATCCAATTTCTTCTTCTCAGTTTTTGCACCATACTTCGAGCGATCCCTGGGATCTGATCTCCCTCTTTCCTCCGGAAGTTCATAATCATCTAAAACCCTTGCTCCTGGATAATTACGATCCATCGGATCAGTTCTTAAATCTCTGTTTTCGTTTACAGGGTATTGGGCTTGTGAATCTTTGGAAGATTCAGAAGGTTCTGGGGATCTTGGACTAGGATCAGGAGACTTATCTCTTCTAGATTCACGAGGGGAATCATCACTTTCTGGAGATAGTCTGAAAGTGTCAGTTTCTCTTGCGGGACTCTTTTCTCTCCTTCTTGGACTATCTCTTCTCTTCAGACTAGATTTCTCTTTAGAAACTTCACTTCTTCTAGGACTCTCGCTTCTTCTATGCCTCTCGCTTCTTCTAGAACTCTCGCTCTCTCTAGGGCTTACGCTCCTGGTCGGACTTTCTATTTCTTGAGGACTTCTTCCTCTTCTTGGGCTTTCTCTTCTTCTACGACTTTCTCTTCTCAAATAACCATTTTTTCTGGTAAAGCTATCCTCCCTTTCTCTTTCACATAAACTCTCTTTCCTTGAGTTTCTCCTTTCCCTAGAACTTTCCCATTTTATCTCTTTTTCTCTTTCGTCTCTCCTCCGCTTCTTTCTTTTCTTCTCACTCCTGCTACCATCACTCCTACTTTCCTTCTTTCTATCACTCCCCCTACTTCTCCTCCTACTGCTTTCACTCCTCCCATCCTCCTTCTTCCTCTTTTTCTTATGCTTCCTGATCCTATCATCTCTAATTATTTCCACTTCACCTTCACTTATGTCAACATACTCTACTCTTTCTTTGTCTCTTTTTTCCCTAGCCTTCTCTTCCTCTAATTTTCTATCAAATTCCTTAATCAATCTATCAGCCACTTCCGGATCCTTATTGCTATCTATAATCTCAGATATCATCAAATACCGTTTATACTCTTCCCGTTGATCTGCAGTTAAACTCGACAAATCTTCTTCTTCTTCTGCTTCTTCTTTAACAGCAGCAGGTTCTTCACAACCTTTCTTACCCAAAGAATCGGAATCAGAATCAGAACTATCGGAACTAGAATCAGAATCGGAGCCTGAACTTCCTCCCTTGAAACGCTTTGCGGATGGTAAGGACTCAACAATCTCTTCTTTCATTCTTTTCTTTATGAGAGATTCTGAATACATCTCAAATTGACTTAATCTTTCCATAAGCGAAGGTCCAGGTTTCTCTTCTTGAAAGTCAATCTCGTCCTGAACTAATTCTGAATAGTCCATCGAATCCAAAACTTCCCTTTCTCTCGTTGGTTCCTCTCTTAAAGACTCACTTTCAGGCGAATCTGAAATATCAGGTTCTGGTTTTATCCTTTGGGATTGAGTATTGTCTTCGACATAGGGAGAATTTTGATTCTGTATTGCAGTATCAGGAAGATCAGGTTTTTCTTGTTTTACTGGCCTAGTTAAAATACACGGATCTACAAGATCCAACTCATTTTGAACCGATTCAGGAGGATCAATCTTTTCTTGCTTTATCCTGACTCCAAAGAAGTTGTCGTCAGAATCTCGTCTGCTTCGTTTCCTTTTTTCTTCAATAAACTCAACTTCTGGAGAATCTGGAGGATCAAGTTTTTCTTCTTTTATTTTTATTCTCGAGGTCTCTTCAATTTGAGTTTCAATCGGAGTGTCCAGATCAACCCTTTCTTCTTTTATTATTACTCTCGAAGTATTTTCATCAGTTTGAAAGTCATTTGAGATTCCAGGAGGATCAATCCTTTCTTCTTTTATTCTCACTTCTAAATTTCGATCCGGAATTGAAGGATCGCTTGAAGATCCAATGGGAGATTTATTGACAATTGAAGGTTCAACGGAATCGGGTTCGATTCTGAGCCCCACTCCAAGGTCGTTCCGAATTCTGAGAAGCGGTCTATTTGAATTTTCAATATCAGATGCTTCGAGGCTAGAATTTACTGTCCCATGCAAAAGAGAAAAAGGCTTGATATCAGGTTCCTCGATATCGATTTGCATTCCTTCTTCCAAATCTGGAGTTCGCGCCCTCGAGGGAACATCTGTGTTCTCAGGAAGGACAGTTTTAGATGAAAAAATGTCTGGAGATTTTTCTCTCGTCGGAAGCTCTGAGTTCTCAGGAATAAAGTCCTGATTAGAAACTACTTCTGGAATTCTTTCTTCTGGAGTTGCAAAAAGTGTTAAATTGGTGAAAGGTATATCCGGGTTTTCTATTTTTATTCTATCTCGTAAGACATTCTGATTAAGGTCGGATTCTGTTATTAAATTTTGTGAGATTACTTCATTTGGAAGACCAGGATCTGGCGCTATTGTGGTTGCGAGAAGAATTTGATTTTCAGGCTGCACTGGAAGAGTTAAAATTTGTGATGTTGAGGTGAAAGTTTCTGAATTCATGAATGGCAGGATTAAAGGTTTAGTTTCGTGTTCCTCAATCATGATTTGCATCTCTCCATCAAGATCAGAATTTTGAGGAGGAGATACCATTTTCATTAGTTGATGAGTGGAGTCGGGATTTTCCTCGGTTTTTATTACTATTCGGGGCGTGAGTTCAACTTGTAATTCTTGTGTCAGCTCCGTATCTGTAATATTGATTATTTTACAAAAAATAAAATAGTATGAAATCAATTGTATTTTACATACGAGTTATCAGTATTCAGGGTGTCACTAGAATGCATGGAAAAGATTCCCGAATTCAAAAATATTTCCTGTTTAGTAAAATTGAAGAGTTCGAAATTCTGAAGCTGAAAATGCTTTCATTTGCAGTAATAAAAACTAAACTGCAAATACAGGAGTCGAAAAGGAAATTTTGGGAATTCAAAACATTTATTGAAATACTCCACATTTGAAATTCAGCACCATTATTTTTAAAGTTTCCGTAATGTTTATGCATGAAATGGAAGTTTTCTATGGTCAATAAGGGTGAGCGTGATAACTGTGTAAATGTAATTAAAAAAAATATTAACTGAATCTCTAACTATTTGCAAAAAATAAAGCGTTACCAATTACACTGCTTTTATTAATTATTAAAAAGAAAACTGAGATGTACTCAGAAAACTACGATACGTAATTGTGTAATCCGGTTTATAAAATAGAACTTCTACATGCAAGCTTCTATTGTTGCATTTTTTTTTAGAATGAAGGAGTATTATATTGCATAAGGTTTGCATGAGTTCATAAACCACAATGAGGTTTTGATAAATTTCGATCGGTTATCGGTTAATCAGTAAAATTAAGTTTAAAAATAAAATAGAAGAACCGATTCGTAATTTATCATTAGTATACATTTTTAACTGAATTACTTTGATGTAGCTTCTATCCACATCCTGAATATTAAAATTAAAGTACAAATAAATCTGATCCAGAGCAAAAATATACAAAGCACAAAAGGAAGAAGAAGTTACATACACTCCAAATGTATGTCTTATGACTCAAATTATTAAATATTTTGACTGGAAATCAGTAATATCTCACTGATTCAAATTTCGAGAGGAGCTGCGTGAAAAAAAGTTGATTCCATTCTGTTTACTGGCTAGAGTATTAAAAACTCATTCGAAATTTTACAACTTTCATCAATTTAAATTAGAAAACAAACAATTTTGAATGTAATGATCTGGAACTTCCCAACACTAAATACAAAATTTTTCGGTTTCAACCATTTTTTTGAATTCAAGAATCTTAGAGAGTTCAATTTCAAAATCATGAAAACTCAATTTTTACTCTAATTTCACACAAAACGATTAGTGCAAGCATTGAGTTTTAGAAGCTGCTAAAAGTGAAAAAGCAACTTGCTGTAAATTTCCGTCTAATGCGAATTATATATTCAAAATGTTTCTACAACATCTCTCAATTTGTCATCTCGTATTCTGCTAGAGTAGGCATAACAAACAAAAATTTTATCCTGAAAATATCACGAATTCATATTTTCAATTTTTTGGCAATGACCCTTATCATTTCGCAAATATGTATTGAAACAAAACGAAATAAAAACATTTAAAAATTATTTTTCAATATCCAACAATTACAAATTAGAAGTACTCCAAAAGGTGCTACCTCCCATTATAATCGTAGCAAATTAAAAGAATCAGAAACCAACTTACGAGAAAAATCACTTCAGAAACTCTAAAAAATTCTATTTGTGTATCAGATTTTTAGGGTCTGTCAATTCTCACAAAAATGTTAGCATGCCTAAGGCGAATTATACACATATTACAAATGTTTCTCCAACATCTTTATGAAATTTAAATTTCAACAGAATTTTATAGTTTGTTAACTAAAAGTTTGTTAATCTTCATTCCAAAAATCATCGGGTAGTAAAAGCAAATGTTTGACTTCAGAATGCCTAGTTTTCAAATTTACTTAAATTTAAGTTTGAATGAAGAAAGTAAGGCTTACTTACTCAGAAGATTTTCGTTTGGCTCACTTTTAATAATATTGGTCGATAGCAGTGGAATATTCAAATTTTCGTTTACAAAAGCAGTGTTTTTGATTCCGTTCCCCGATAAATTAGGATCCAGCTCATCCGGATTAGCACTGACATTCTGGATTGGAAATTCAGAAAATTCAGGACTCGGGAGTCCTGAGTTGATCCTCATATTTTCAGGTAAAGCTTCACTCACATGTGAATCCAGCGGTTCTGTTTTAATGACTGCATTTCCAGGCCGTGGTCCCAAAGAATCAGAACAAGATTGATTTTCGCTGGGGATATCTGGAGCCAGAGGCTGCAGAAGAACGTTTTTAATAATTAAACAAAGATATAGGTAATCAGAAGATAGAAAGCCTTAGTAACTTTCTTTTACTTTAAGGATATTTTTAATTGATCAAAGAGATTTACATTTTTACCTCAATTTGAACTTTATATGTGTATGTTTTTCCTATGTCGACAATGTCCCCATTTTTCAGAGGAACAATCGCACCTTTAATTTGATCCACACCATTAACTTGTAAGCCCTGGACAGTCTAGAAAATATGAACAAATATAACTTTTCGATTTTAAAAGCAATTTGAAAATTCTCAATTTTCTCAATTTGAAGAGAAATTTCGTCTTACTTTCAAAACTTCAACAAACAAGCCATCCGGGTTGTGATGAAATATGCAGTGTTTGTGGGCAATCCCTTTATTTTTCAACACGAAATCATTGTCGGATTTACGGCCAGCGGTGTACTAGAAGAGGGAATATATGAAATAAATATTTACATTAAAATATTATGAGTGAATCAGGGGTGTCTAAAATATTTAAAAGATTAAACGTATGTGAAAAAATTACCAATTTTTGTATAGTCAAGACTAGAAATTCATTTTCGAAAGTCCCGCCTTCGTTTAGGCGGTGCAATATAATTTCCATGATTTCCTGTATCTGCAAAACAAAATCATTCAGTTTTCATCAAGAATAAATTAATATACACGTAATTCCATTTCATTTTGCCGAAATCAGTTGCAGGGTAATTTGAAAAAAAATTGATACTTAACTATAATCAAATTCAATACTTTCACAATTTATTCATCACTCAAAATTATTGAGTTAATTCATTCTTATTTAGATTTCAAAATGAAAATGTAAAATTGAATTAAAACAATAAACAAATCAGACATGTTAAACAATCTTCGAACTTTTATTTAACAGGAGGGAAAGTAACTTTACTGAGAAATATGGTATTGAATGCAACTTAAAAAAAATAGAATATAACCATTTCTGACCACTTTTTTTCATAGTCTTATTTGTGGATGATTTTCTAAGTTAAAATTGGAATTTGTCATTCGACTGCGAGAAATTCATTTGTATGATGAAATATTTAATCAACTCCAACGGAAGAAAAAGGCTCGGGACTAACGCGAAATTTCCAGGAGGATAATTAAAGACCTGATTTACATATACGGCACATGAATAAATAATAAACCTAAGAACAACAAATTAAACAAAACTGAAAGTGCTGAAAACAGTTATATTTTAGTTGATGTAAAAACACAATTATCGTTCATTATTTCAAAATGAAGTTACTTTACCACCGCCAATAAAATACAATTTGGAAGAATATTGAATACGTGTAATTTGATCCAATTCAATTGCTTTCTAATAGAGGACGTTCTGACACAATGTATGTTTTTGAACTTCATTTTTTAAAATATATTGACATAAGTCGGATCGAAAAGGAAAGAATATTTTATTTTCGATTTTATATTTTTTTCGAAAATCGTTTAAGACGTGAATTTCCTATTGCCATTTGATTATAATGAGGGGAAAAAAATGTATGCGCATATTAATAATTTCATGAAACCCATACCTTTTCACAAAAAAAAAAATGGAGAGATAAACATTAAGTATCGTAATAATTACAAAAAATGAATTCGAATAATTCGGAACATGGAAAAAATATGTATAACATTATATTCAGTAATACCAGATTCTGTGAACCAAATCTTTTCCACTACAGGTTGTATGTTCAGTTGATATATTTCCATATGTTTATACCATCTTCATACAAAAATGTTCGACTTGAAGAATTTTCCAATTTTTCTTTCGTTCTAATTTCAAGGATACAGCAAAATTATATGTACTTGATTTGTTCATTTTGACATAATAATTTTATAAAGCTTCTTAATTTTGGGAATATACCAATATTATAATCGCTGAACACAGGCCTGTGTGACAAAATAAGAGTAATATATATACACATATACATACATACGCACATAATATTTGTAAATTTGTCTAAAGTTTGGAGAATTAAAAAATCTGAATTTTCGAAATACAATAAAATTATATGTGGAAAATTTATTCGTGTTAATGAAATGAATTTATTGAACCAGATACAAACCTTTTTTTTTATTCCAATTTTTGTGTACCAGAAATATTTTGAACAAAAAAAAAAAACTTTGTTTTATTCAGATTTAAAATTTTACTTGCCTTTTTCAAATATTGAATTGAGATTCTGAACGTTGAGGTAGTTTTAAAATTAGTGAAATGTTTTAAATCGCAGTTTAAAGTTGAAAATGTAAGTTTAAAACTTTAGAGGCTTAAGTTTAAAATTTTAAAAACATATTCCAATGAAAAAATGTTCATTTTTAGGGCAGTAATGAATAGGGAAATTGCTGAATTTCGAATGCTCTATGATATTCGATGGTCTGATTTCGAAAGCCTTTAATTTTAATGCCTTACTTTTGCGCTTCAATTTCAATTTTGGAGTGATTGCTCAATCTTAAAACATTTAAATTTGAAGTTGCTGAATTTGGACTTACATTACAAATTCCCTAAATTTGAATACGTATATTCTTCAAATTGAAATTATTTTAGTTTTGGATATTCACGATTTTCTTACTCCTCAACTTTACGACTTGAATGTGAAACCGGTATTTTTTCAACATTTATTTTATTTTTTCAATCTGAACCATAAGAAATCGATACGTGTAGAATATTGTACATCTAAATAGATTTTTAGATTATAAATCCTGCATTTTGAAAGTGTTTTTTATTTTGACGTCTTCAAATTTATGATGATCACATTTTAAATGGTTACATTTTAAAGTAGAGAATTATTATTTGTAATTGTTCAATTTGGAATCTATAAGATCCAGAATTTTAGTTATAATAATTTTAAAATTCAAACCATTTTGGGGAAACTGTCGCATATTTTATTCAGAGTTACTTAAAAAAATGAGCCAATAACTGTGATTTAGAATTTTCTAAACAAGTTGAAATTTTACTAGGAAACACAAGTTCAAATTAATTAGCTCAACATATTTTCCTGATCCTCCTGATCCACATTTTCTAATGTTTTTTTTTGCCCAAAAACTATGTTGATACAGCACAGAATTAAATCAAAAAATCTCCGTTGAAGCTACGATACTCCTTGAAATACAATTTACAGTTTTTAGATGTTTTATAAATCGTAGTTCTTATTTAGCCTTTTCTGACTGTGATTCCTAGAAAAAAAAAGTATTTACTCATTCATAAAAATTATATATTTTTTCTTCATAACGGAGGCCAATATAAAGATAAGGGAAAATTTTTATGTATCTAGTGTGTAACACTGTATGTAACACTGTTTCTTGTAATTAATTATAAAATATTTAAATTCGTTTCAGTGTTTTATTTTCATTTTCGAATTTCTATCCACAAACAGTAGAATGTTTTAAAACAAAAATGAGATCCAACGGATCATTTTCTTTCATAAATTACATATTTTTTAATCATTACTATCTATTTGAAGAGAGCATAGTCAAATTTTCAATGATGTGCCTGTGAAGATTTGCCTTTTTATTCTTTCACGGAAAAGTGAAAATTTCCAGAAACATGCCCAATAACATAATTAACGACACCATACAATGCCGGATTACGACAAATAAATTATTAAAAAAAAATATTTATCACTTTTTACAGTAAAGTATGAGAAAATAGGTTATGATTGAAAATTATCGGTTCATTTATGCCGTGTCTCCCTGCACCGAATTTTGGTACGAAAGGCAAATATTTTGGCTTAGAATAGCAGGACCTAGAAATAGGGCTATTCATACCGAAATTTCTATATAAATAGTTGCATTGTATCGGTACGAGTAGACACTCCCAAAATTTTATTAAGGTTTCAATTATTTCCTCTCAATGTCAGTCTTTCACAGAAAGTAACATAGCAAGCATAAACGAAATTAGCATTTTTTACTCTATTTTTACAGGTGAATTGCAACATTTTTAATCAACAAGTGTTTAAACTGGATATAGTAAGTACCAAGAAATGATTTTCCCCTTGATCAACATTTGGATTTTTTCAAGTTCGACTTCACTACACTGAGAGGATACATGAAGCTAAATAAGAAAACTTCAAGTGTAAGGGCATGCCAAGTGTTGACTTTTCATTGAAATTTTTTTTTTTTTTCAAATATCGGAAAATTGAGAATACCGAGCAGACTGAGTTCACGAACATAACCTACCTTATCTGCAAATTTCTTCATAAACAAAATTCATCACTGGAATCGCAACAGTTGTATTAGATTTTAACTTTTATTTCGCATTCTTTTACGATGTGACTAAGAAGTCTAGTAAAAGAATATATACTACGAATATTGGAAAAGTACATCAAAATGAGTTCTGATTCGCGAAGTAGATTATGTATACTGTCTGTCAACACGGTCAAAACTAGTAACTGGTCAACAGCACTGATCCCAATATTGGCGACTTTTACTTTGCGCTTGCGTTGCGGACGTTTGCCCATTGGCCACAGTTGGCGCCAGCTGGCACGCTAATTCAAAATGAGTAAT
>WSXT02238652.1:0-15758 GCA_011762715.2 Neuroterus valhalla
GCAAAGGAATAGAGAGAAGGTTATGCCGAGACTCTCAAACCCGTAACAGGGAGAGAGTTTAAACAAATATTCCAAGATTCCTATTTCGCCATCTACAATTGGGTTTCCTAATATATCATCTTCTTTTTCATTGTTGTTATGCTCTGAGGCCTTACTTTATCAGTCCATTTTCTTGAAAAATCTTTAACCAATAGGAAAATTGTCGAAGGTGTAGTTCAAAATTTAACCAGGTACCTTAATTTTCAATCAAAGCAATTGTCCTTCTACCATAATTTTACCGGCTGACAAGATTTTTAACCCAGAAACTAGGCTATACTTCTCTGAAGGATTTTGATGCGCTGAATACGAATGTGACCTTGAAATTGCTCGAAGCCGGTTTTTTCAGATATCGTAAACTAGAAGTGCAAATAATGCTGTTTTTCGCTGTATTTGAGGTTAGATTACATGGCTTTGCGGTAATGACCCAAACATCAGAACATACGTTTCCAGAGGTTTTTGACGCTCTGAATCAAAATATCTAGTGGAAGCATCTAAGGATTTTTGAGATTCTGAACCTTGAGTATGTGATCAGAATTCTCAGATTCAAGATGGCGTACCCAATATGTCAGCTCCAGCTTCCGCACTCCATAGCGAGTTACTAAAAATTCCGAAAAGTGCATCAAAATGGTTACTCGCGGGTTTTCGGGGTCGCTGATCTCGAATCTGTGGTCAGGATTTTCGAATTCAAGATAGCGGATCCGATTTAGCGAAAACTGGCATTTTTTGCACCTTCAGGTTAGAGTATTCCGAGAAAAACCAGGCCCCAAGCAATGCTGAGGTCAGATACGGATTCAGCGCGTCAAAAATCTCCAGAAATGTATAGTCTAGTATCTGGGTTTTGAAAAGAAAAAAAAAATTGTAGGACTTTGTTTTCTATAAACGGAATGAATTTTCAACCGAATCCCTGGAGCAAATTTAAACAAGAAATTTCAATTTTCAATCCGGTTTGATTAGGGATTCAAGTACTTTTTTTAAAAATTCGTATTTTTTAAAAAATGGAACTATCGTGTAAATGAAATTGGAATCTTTTTGTTGTTGCAGTCTTCACTATTAGATGTTGCGTTGAAAATATACCAACTTGTTGAAAATCAACTTTTTTTCGTTTGAAGATTTATTATTTAAGTTCAAATTTCATTCTTTGTTTTAAAATTTTGTTGGAAATTTGTATTTTTTTGTCGGATATAACTTTTCAATTAAAAATCTTGGTATTCTGTTTGGAATTTGTCTTTTTAGTAGAAATATAAATTTCGTAAAAATTTTTGTATTGCGTTAGAAATACGACTTTCTGATAGAAAGTTGATGTTTCTGAGGAAGTATAAAAATTCATCTTCTTGGTTGAAAACTCAACTACTTGTTCAACAATTGATACATTTTGTTTTAAGATTCTTTTTTTTCATTAAATGTGCATCTTTTCGGATCAAAAATTCAACTACTGCATTTGGTTTCAAAATTATTACTCATTGCTATAAAATCACTCTTTTATTTGAATATTAATACATTTTGTTTGAAAAAACTTCTCTTAATTATAATACTGATCTGTATAATACTGTTTTGAATAGTTATCCTTCTTGTTGAAAATGAAACTATTTTGTTAGATAATAATTGAAAGCAGAACTGTTTTGTTGAAAAAAATCATTCTGTTTGAAGATCCATCATTCAATTTTGAAATCAATAATAATTTTTGTAGAATCTTCAACTCTGTTTATTATTCCTTTTTAGTTGGAAATGGATCCATTTGGTTAAAAATTAATTTTTGTTGTTGAAAATTTGTCCTTTTCGTTTAAAACTGCACTTTTATGGCAAACATTTGATCTTTTTTGGTGAAAAATGAATATATTTTCCTGAAATTCGCCATCTTCTTGTTGAGAATTAAACTGTTCCGTTGAAATAAATTAATTGAATGAATCGCCCCCCCCCCTCACGATATGGGGTATTGCGGTATAGTTGTTACTTTAGTGAACATATATTGGTATCTTATACGTATAGACTAAGTTGTTCTACGCGCAAAATTTTAAACTACCATTTTATGACTGTAGGATGGTGGCTGCCTGGCTGGAATTATGTGGATAGAGTACGCCAAGTGTTTCCGGCCTTTTTATGGAGAAAAAAAAGTGACTTGAGAGTTGATAAAAATTGTTAAGTGCTGAGAGCTTGTTTCCTTGGTTGACTATTAAAAGCGTGTGAATAACGCACTTAAGAGTTTTTAACGATTTAGAGCACTTTGAATTTAACTATCCAAATTATTCTTGCACTGATTGAACTCACTTTTGAAAGTTTTTTTTTTTAACAGAGAAAATATGAATTTGAGTTAAATTACACAAAAGATGGAGTGCCCTTATTGGCTAAAGATGGAGCGCAACTCGAAGGAGATAACCAATGGAAACTGAATCACGTGATCAGTGGCTTTTCGCGCGCAATATAAATATGTGTCTTTCGAAATTACCTGGCCTATGATATATCCTTTTCAAATTTGATTTTCTTCTAAATATAAATGAAAATTTTTTTTTCTTGCTGGAAATTTCGATTATTTTGAATACAGAGCTACTTGCTGCTTGAAGATTAATTTTTTTCTTCTCAAATTCAACTGCTTGGCTTGAAATCCATCTTTGTTGGGAGGAAATTATCATTTTTGTTCCAAATATATCTTTCCATGCTGAAAATTAATCTTTAATTTCGAGAAAATCATCTTATTTATTATAATGAATTGAACGAAACTTCTTATGCAAAGTTTTTGCGAATTTCCCCAAGGATCGTTCGAGATATTGTGGAGTGCAGGTACTCATTTGTTTCAACGTTGAAAAAACGTGTCAATCATGTTTTTTTTTATTCAAAAAATGTTCTGGTTTACTTAAGACTGATATGAAAAGTAGGATAGATGAGTAATACAAATAAAATTGTCTAGAATCGTGAAACGCAAATTTAATTTTCGTAAATTGCGAACTCGAAAATTTGTTATTAGGGAATTGCACAATGTGAATAATTAGGGTTATTTAAAGGACGAACCATTTATTTCATACTTTTATCTTCTATTCTGTTTCAGGTGAGTACAATCCTGTCTCGATTTATTTCAGCTGATCCCTGTAAGTAGAGTAGCCTCCGATATCTATTTTTTTTTCTTGGATAAATTCAATCAATTTTTTATTTACATTACAAGAATCTGTAAATGATGAAGGATATTTAGTTTTTTTTAGGACTCGTAAGGACTTGAATTTACAAAGGAGATACTATAATGTAGAAGTCCAAATAGAAATTCTCTGAAACTAATGCTTGAGAGTCGAGACCTAACGCATTCCTTATTTCTCCTCACTCCCTCTCATTCCTTTCTTCTTTCACTCTTACCACTTTCCCCTATTCTCCATCATTCGATCTCATTTTCAGTCCCCTCGTTTCCCCTTCTCACCCTCTCCTCATTTTTCCTTACTTTGCCAGACTTGCACTCCTATCATTGCCTCCTAATACCCTAATTTCACTCGATTTCCGTTTACTACTCCCAATTTACTTCCTGCCCCTCTCCTCATTTCCCTCACTTTCACAGGCTCGACCTCTTCATTCCCCTTACTGTTTTTACTCTCCCCTTTCACACCCATTTTCCCTGTACTTCCCTCCACCCCCTGCTCCATCATTCCTGCTATTTCTTTTCACTATCACCCATTCCCCCTTACTCCACAATTTTCGTACGATGGACAGGCATCAACGATGGACACGCTCACCATTCAATTCTTTGAAACTAAAAGCATAAATTTCTCTTCATCCTTATTTGCGAAGGATGATTAGGGTTTCGATAAACTTGAGGAGCGAAATTACCTCATGCACCCCTTACTCCCTCTTATTTGTTTCCCCTAATTTCCCCTCACTCCCTCCTATTTCCCATTATTTCGTCTACTTTCCAGTTTCCTTACTTACTCTACTCACCTCTACCGCCCTCCTTATTTCCCCTCACCTTCTTTCATTCATGTCTTCCTCCTCATTTCCCCCACTTTCTCCTCATTTCATGTCCAGTTCCCTTACTTCTACTGCCCACTTTCGTTTTCTCCCATTTTCCCTCAACGCGCTCACTTCTTTTCGCTTATCTTAAACGTAATTTACCTCACTCCTTTAGACCCCCACTCCCACTATTGCCTTTTACTGCTCTTATTTACCAATTTCACCCCGTTGACGTCCGCTCACTTCTTCAGATTCCTTCTTCTCTCATTTCCTCTTCGTGCCCTTATTTCCCTCTGTTTCCCCCTCACTACTCTCCTCTTCCTCGCTTCCGCTCCCTTCTTCCCCCTTACTAGCCCCCTTCCTTCCCTTACTACCCCTGATTTTTCTGTAAGTCCGTGCAATGCCCCCCCCCCCATAATTTCTCCTCATTTCTCTCAACTGCCTCCCATTCCCTCTCACTTTTGAAGGCTTCAGAATAATTTTTCTGAGCGACTGCCACCTATATTCACTTTTTATTTCATTCACCTTATCTTATCAGCTTTTCATATAACCTAACCTAAAAGAAGTATATAATGCAAAAATATATTGCTCAGCAACTGTCTTGCATCTTGGAAGCACGAATGACTGTATTTTTCTCATTTGCGAAGGATGATTATGTTGCCTCGAGCTGAAGGACTGGAGAATCAAATTAGCTATTAGAGTGGTTGCGAGATGGAGGAAGTTAAGAATTAAGATGGCAAATTAGACGTTTAAATATAAATTTTCTGAAATTAATGCTTGAGAGTTTGCAGTCCTCTCACTTCCTCAACCCACCCGTCATTTTTCCTCATTTTCTCTTACTTCTCTTACTTCCCCTGATAGCTCTTAACTAAGTTAACCTTCTTCCTCAGATTCTCACGCTCCTACTGACCTCATATTTCCTTATTTGCCTTATTCACTTTCACCTTTCTCCTCCTACCCTTTCTTATCCCACCTCAGGAACAGGAAAATTAAGGGAAGGTGGAATGTACCCACCCCCTCCTTATTTCTTTTCATCTCTCTTTACTGCTTCTCATCTTTCTCCTTCTCAACATTTTTATACGAAGGATGGATTCGCTTATCATTGACTTCTTGAAAACTTGATGGCTTCGAGACACTTTTTTATAGGCGGCTGCCGTCTTCCCTTACTCATTGCTTCATGGACCTCATGGAACAATTTGTCAAAAAACCTAACACCTAAGAAGGGAATAATATAAAAAAATTTTGCTCAGCAACTTTATTGCATCTTGGAAGCATGAATTACTCTATTATCCTTATTTGCAAAGGATGTTAAGGGTTCCTCAAGTTTATGAACTGTAGGAGCAAATTACTTATTAGGATGGTTGTAAGGCAGAGGTAGTTGGGAATAGAGACAACAAGGTAGACGTCCACATGGAAATTTTCTGAAATGAATGCTCAAGAGTCGAGACCTGACGCACTCGCAGACGTTGAAATCGAGTGGTCGCACGTGGCCTGACATTCCTGCGGTTCGCGGGGTGAAATACGCAACGCTCCGTATGTGGCGTAGTACGCGTGTACATGTTGCGTACACACTGGATATGACTCTATAGGTACACACTAGTAGTTACTCTAGGTCGACATAGGTACAGGACGCTGCCGACGAAGATTTACGGGGTGTCCCGTAAATCGTAACTCTAGTCCCAACATTATTATACGTGCTGCAGAGGCGCTGGCATGGCGGACCGATCTCTGCCATAAGAACGTAATTATTCGTACATGCCCATCTTCGCGCTGTCTTCTAGCTGGTGATGTCCCCATACCAACCTCCCAGTTATTCTCTCAATCTGGCAAACATGAATGCCGAATAGAATCTACTAGTCTAGACTACATTATCGAAATTCTTTCTGTATTCCTTTTTTAGGGGAATTGTTAGAAGAAGGTGGTAGGATCTTGGAAAGAGGTCAATAATCTCTTTTCCTGTTACCTTAGTTCCCTATCTACTCCTCATTCCCTCCTCCTCCTCTCACTTCCCCTTCCCACCTATCTTGTAATTTTCCCTTACTCCCGCAGACTCTCATTTCCCTAATTTCCTCTGACTCCCTCCTACTGCCCTTTATTTCCCGTCATCTCCCAACCGAAATCTCCATCCCTCGCCTACACTCCTCCTCTCCTCATTTTCTATTCCCTCTTTTCAACCGTTTCCTCCACTTATCGCCCCTTGGTTCGCCTCACTGCCCTTTATATTTCCTCGTTTCTCTTCAATACTCTCA
This sequence comes from Neuroterus valhalla, assembly GCA_011762715.2. Classification (NCBI taxonomy): domain Eukaryota; kingdom Metazoa; phylum Arthropoda; class Insecta; order Hymenoptera; family Cynipidae; genus Neuroterus; species Neuroterus valhalla. Next base: position 6,213 of record WSXT02238652.1, read on the forward strand.
TCTCCCCCCTTTCTTTATCCTCCATTATTTTCCAACACACTCTTCTCGTTTTCTCTTGATTCTCTTTTACTACCCATTATATGCTCTTACTACTTTCTCCCCACCTCTTCTTCTGTTTCTTCTCACTGCCTCTGATTTTCCTTGATTACTTCTTCACTGATTCCTCTCATTTTTGTTATGTTTTCCTTCCTTGATTCACTGTTCTTTCTACGCCATATTTTTTTGTTCTACTCTTACTTTCTCTGTCCTTTTTTCCTCACGACACCTTAACTATCTCTTGCATTTTTCTTCCTCACATTCTCATACTCCCCTTCACCTCATTTCCCCTTAGTGCTTTCTTTTTCTCTTGCTATTTCTCCTTCGATTTCCCTCATTTTCCTACTATCGACCTTACCCTGTTTTTCGTCCTTTCTCACTTATAACCCCCCCCCCCCCCAAGTATTTTTTCCTACTACTCCTTCCTTTCTCGCACTACACCTACTTCCTTCCTCTTATTTTCTCCTGAGTTTCTTATACTCCCCCTTACTTTACTTCTCCTGGCTGTCTTCGAATTCCGTCAAATATCCCCTCTGCTGACTCTTTCCCTATCTGCCTTTTTGTCTCACCGTCCCTCTCTCTTGATTCTTTTCCTCTTTACAAACTGCTTCCCCTCTACTCATTCACCCTCGCTACCCTTCATTCCCTTATACTAGTCTCACTTCCTCGCACTCCCTCTTATCTCATGGACCCTCAATTTCTCATACTTCTCTCCCGTCGATTTTCCCTTTCTTCCTCTGCCTCTGTTCTCCCTATTACCCTCCTACGCCCTTTCACTCTTTTTGCATCCTTTCTTAATAATTACTCCGCTTGTTCTCTTTTCCCCTGACTACCCGTTTTTTTCGCACTACTCTCCTTCCTCTTCCCCTTTCCTTCCTTACTTTACTACTGTCTCTCATTTTCTCTTATTTCCCCTTCCCTTCTATCCTTTTATCCCCTTTCTCAGCCGAACGTTCCTTTCCCTTCCCTCATTTCTACTGCTTCTCTGCAGCCCGCTTCTAGTTATTGACCCTCACTTTTTTAACTTTCCTTTCCTTTCAATTCCCCTCTAAACTCCTAACAACCTTCCACTGCCTCTCCTCTTAATCTTCTCACGTTTCCCACTCTCAATTCCTTTATTCGTCGTCCTCTTTAACTTATTGCACAGTTTCAATCTTTTATTTTCTTCAATTTCCCTTGTTCTCTCTTATTTCAAGCAACATACCTACTCCCCCCCCCCCCACCCCCCGTTCTTCTTCCCTCTTAATCTAAACACTCCCCCACTCCTCATGTTCCTACCTTTCTCGTTACTGACCCTCTTTTTCTTAACGGATCATGATGTTTTTTATTTTCGACGATCAGCATCGAATTCTTGAAAACTTAATGAGCGTCGATTCCTCAATGCTTTTTTGTGTGCTATAATATTTTAACAAATGAATGGACATAATTCACATTCTCAAAAATGCGATTTTTACTTCTCAAATGAATGCCGAAATAAGCTTACTTTTGGCCATAAAAGCTGCGGTCTTCATTTTTGAGATATACGTTTTCTTCTCATTGTATCCAATTGAAGATGTTTTATTAATTCATCGCGAAATTTCATTAGGAAGGAAATAAATTACGTTCTTTTTATAACAAATGTACTTATTGAAGGGTTTTTTGTAGAGAGAATGTTTTAAACTGAATCTTTTTTTGAATGGGCATGAAGAAGTCATTTTTCCGGGGTCACATCAAGCCACATACGGCGAGTCTGACATAAGGCAAGTCTCACATGTGGCAAGCCTCACCTGCGGCATGTCGCAACGGCGTATTTTACCAGCGGCAAGTCGCCAGCAGCAAGTCTCATCTGCGGTCTCTTTTTTGGCAAGCCTCCCTTGTGACATGTCTCTTTCGCAGCCAGTCTCATTTGTGGCAAGTCTCCCTTGCAGCATGTCTCACCTTCAGCATGTCTCACCTGCAGCATGTCTACCTTGCATCATGTTCTGCGACAAATCTCTTTTGTGGCAGGTCTCCCTTGGGGCAAGTCTCATTTGCAGCAAATCACATCTGTGGCATGTCTCCCTTGCGGCATGTGTCATTTGCGTCACGTTTCTCCTGCGACAAATCTCTTTTGTGGCAAGTCTCTCTTGTGACATGTCTCTTTTGCAGCATGTATCATCTGTAGCACGTCTCCCTTGCGGCATGTCTCACTTGCGACATGTTTCTCTTGCGTCATGTTTCTCTTGCGACAAATCTCTTTTTTGGCAAGTCTCCTATGTGACATGTCTCTCTTTCAGGAAGTCCCATCTGTGACATGTATCTTTTGCAGCAAGTCTCATTTCTAGCATATCTCCCTTGCGGTATGTCTCACCTGCGACATGTCTCCCTTGCGTCATGTTTCTCCTGCGACAGATCTCTTTTGTGGCAAGTCTCCCATGTGACATTTCTCTCTTTCAGTAAGTCATATCTGTGACATGTGTCTTTTGCAGCAAGTCTCACCGGTAGTATGTCCCCCTTGCGACATGTCTCGCCTGCGACATGTCTCCCTTGCGTCATGTTTCTACTGCGACAAATCTCTTTTGTGGCAAGTCTCCCATGTGACATGTCTCTTTGCCAGTAAGTCTCATCTGTGGCATGTCTCATATGGAGTATGTCTCTCTTGCGTCATGTTTCACCTGAGGCAAATCTTCCTTTTGACATGTCTCTTTTGCAGCAAGTCTCATCTGTAGCATGTCTCCCTTGCGGCATGCCTTACCTGCGGCACGCCTCCCTTGCCTCATGTTTCTCCCGCGACAAGTCTCTCTTGTGGCATGTCTTCCTTGACGCATCTCTCCTTAGTGAATTGGTAATTTTGTGGCGAGCCTTCCGAACCGAACTGTCTACCTGCGGCGTCTCTCTTCCTTCAAAGTGTCAAATTGGCTCCCCCACGAAAAATTCGCAGTGGCAAAATACTTTTCATGGAAATGGTGCAGGTCAAATACCAATAAAAACTCTTGTTGTTATCAGTTAAGATGTCACGTTCTATAACAAAATTGTTTCTCAAAGTTGACTTGTTAAAAATGCTGGTTCATGTAAGATACTCGAATTCATCCAAAAATATATAAAAAACAGAATCATGAAACTGTCCAAAAAAGATGTGTCAAAACAATGCAAGTTTTCCGAAATTGATCCAATTTGTTATAAATAAATAATTGGATGGAAATGGTATCTGCGTATAAGCAGCGTTTCAATTCTTGAATTACAGTAAGTAATGACAACATATGGACAGCAAGAGTTTTTCAGTTGAGCTGATGAGAGTAAATAAATAATTCACCTATTTTATGAGCATGTTTCATGAACAGTATATCAGGTATTTATAATGGAGTAAATGTAGATTTCTCTAAGAAATCGATCATGTATTACTGGGAAAGGAAATGTTAGTATCAATTCTCGTCAACTTATGAAAATTTTAAAATTTTGTAAAAAGTCCCAATTAAAGACGCTGAATATTTGTATCAACTGTGAATTTCAACTTTTGAATTTCGAAAGACATTCCAATGCCGATAATTCTTTTTCATTGCACAAAACAAATCTCAAAACAAATTTTAATCATTTCATGTATTTATAAATAGAAGATGGAAAAGAAGGAAGAGGAAGATAATGAAATTGTTGAATTTAAATTCAATGAAACGAATTCTGAACGAAACAATCGAATGTTCAAGCCGAAAAAAAGTTCAAAGTTGGACTTTAAACCAGAAAGAACTTATTTTCAATAAAGCATCTTTATTTCCAATCTAGAAGAATAACTTGAATGAAAAAATTTGGATTCGATTTCTAGCTTCTTTCGTAGAAATTTTATCAATTCGAGTTGGAAATGCAAAAGTCTCGTTGAAAATTGAATTGTTTTGACAAAAAATGTTCCTTCCAGCTGAAAAGTCCAACAATCTCATCAAAATGTTCTCCTCAGCTGGAAAATCTTTTTGGGTAATATGTACAGTATATTTATTGATTTTTAACTATTCATTTTGTTAATAATTCATATTTTCAAGTTGAAAATTAAACTGTTTGGTAGAAATTTGCTTTTTAGCTCTAAAATTGAAGAATTTGGTTGACATCGTTTTCCTTCTTGTATAAAAGATCTTTTCTACAACACATGCATGAAAACCACGGGTTTTCGAGCGTGTGAAGCGAGCCAGAAGTTGCTGTTTTCAGAGCAGGGAAAAAACTGGGGGAAAAACTCCTAGCAGGGGAAAAAACTCCAGCTGGAGGAAAAAAAACTCGAAACCCCGTGTTTTCATGCATTTGTTGAAGAAAATATCGTATGCACCTAGGGATAGACACGTTTTTTGCCTGTTTTCAGGTGCATAATATACTATTTCGAATAAGAGGTCACCCCTTGTGCTGAAAATTCAACTATTTCGATACAGAATTAAGTATTTGATAGAAAATGGTATTTTTTGGAAAAATCCGTATTTTCGAGTTGAAAACTCAAATGTTTTGTTGGAAATTTAACTGTTTCCATGAATTATTTGTTGATGAATTATTATTTTCTTTTGTTTGCTTCTCAACTTTTTGGTAAACTATCTATCTCTCATGGTAGGAAAATTAATCCTCTGGTCGAAAACAAGCGCCCGATTTAAAAAAGGAAAATTTTCGAGGGCCCTAATAAATCCCGATCGCAATTTCTATAGGGTCAGAAATCCAATTTTCCAATAATCTCTATCTCTCGGATACCTTTCTGCTCAGAAGAATTCAATATAATTCAATCTCGCATGTTATTTCTAGATCTTCCTTTCACCATGACAGGAATTTTATTGGAAAGCATGGCGAGTGTGAACTCGATAAAGAGCGGCCAGTGTGTAACTATACGAGATCTATTTAGATTTATGGTCGGATGTGTAGATAACATCTTGCAATGTAAATGTTCGTACTATAATTCATATTGTCAGTAGTCAGTAGCGTAACTAGAAACGTGGAGGCCCCCCTGCAGATTTTTTTAGGAACGCCTTGAGAAATAGCAGTTTATTAATAGCAGATAGGCAGGACCAGTTCTTACTACGGATTCCTACTCTACCGATTTCGAAGCTTTTCTAAACTATTGTAGTTCGTGGCTGTGGTTAGCCTCCAGAATGTTTTTAATGACGTCATAAAATATCCTCTGTAACTCCATACAATCCTTATTGTGCAATTTTTGATTTGCACTATTTCGGAAATTTTTTAATATAACAATAAATGGTTATCATTTGAAAGAAACTTGATTCTTGTCGAAGGGTTGTAGTAGAGGCCTGTTTTAAAACTATGGCTTTAAAAAATCATAACAATATGAACTAATTTATAAAGAAAAGACTAGGTATATTCCAGAACACTCTAATGGGCCCTACGAGTTTGACAGAATGCCTCTTGGCCTTAAGAATGCTCCTGCAAGGTGAACTCCTATGCTTGGCATCGCATGGAAAATTTATTTAAAAAATTTTTTTAATTCAATGAAGTGAAATTGAAGTTCCTTTCCTACATGTTTCTGCGCCTAACGTCGAACTAAAATTAGAGAAACCAAAAGGTAAATCAAACTATTTTCCGTTAGAAAATTTAATTTTTCAATCTGAAAGTTCAAATAATTCATTCTTGTTAAAAATTTTTAGCGTCCAGCAGAAATTTCAACATTTTGGTTCAAAATTTATTTATTTCTTGTTGCAAAATTTGTCTTGGTGTAATAATATCATTTCTCTTGCTTCGAAATTAAACTACTTGGTTGGAAGTGAAATTACTCTATTAAAAACTTATTCCATCAGTTAAAAACGAATTTCTTAGTTTGGAAAATTTACTGTTTTTATCAAAATTTGTTATTTGATGGTGAAAACTTGATTGATTTTTGGAGAAAATGAAACCTTATCAATATTGGTGAAAAGTTAATAAGTTCGAAACCTGTATTTTGAACTGCAATACTCACTATTCCATTTTTAATTGATAATCGCTTTTTTTTTATTGGAGTTTAAATATTCCATTGAAACTAAATATTTTCTGGTCAAAATTCCAACTTTTTTGGGAAAAATGATAATTTTTCGCCTAGATTTCAATCTGTATCGTTGAATATCCGTCTTTTTGGTCTGAAAATTGTTTTGTGTTTGTGGAAGTTTGATTGATAGGTTGAAAATTCACATTTTTGTGGAAAATTTATATTTTCATGTTGAAAAATCTGCTTTGCAGAAAGCTCGTCTCTCGATCTTTCGAATCGAAATATTTTATGAAATGTTTGTTTTGTTTGAAATTACTATTTTGGAATTAAAAATTCTGTAATTCTTTTAGCAAATTCAATTATTTGATCAGAATATAATTTTTGGGTTAAAAATTCACATTTTTTATTTAAAAATTCGCCTTTTTTCTAGATTCGCCTTTTTGGTTCCAAAATTCAACAATTCGGTTAAATATTTTTTTCTCACTTCACTGAGAAATCTTAACAGGTTAAAATTTGAATTTTTTGTGAATGAACATTGTGTTGGGCTTCCGTTTTTTAAAATGAATTCGACTGTTTATCATCTAAAGTACAAATCTTTTTTAACTGAAACGTCATCCATCATTTTTTTCGTTCAGAATAATCTTTTTTTGATGAAAATGTATCCTTTCTGGTTGTTTTTAACTGTTTTTTATTTTAAATGAAGATCGTTCCTAGTTAAAACATAAAAAAATATCTTTTACGTTGTAAATAATATCTTCTAGTTGAAATCCAAAGATCCTGATGAAAGGCTGCACAACTTTTTTGTTTTGTTGAAATTTCAGTTCTTTTGGTTGTTGAAAATTCATCGTTTATCAGTAGAAAATTTAACTATTCGTATTTGAATTAATGAAATATGTCGTTTGTAGTAGACTTACAATCTTCTTGTTTGATAATTAATCACCGTAATTGAAAATTTATCTAGTTTGCTGGAAATTTATCTTTTTTATAGCAATTTGGTCTTTCCAGTAGGAAAGGCAACTGTTTTTTTGTAAATTAATTTTTTTTAGTTATGAATTCAGCTATTGTGCCAAAAATCCATATTTTTTTATGAAGATTTATTATTGGATATAAAAATAATTTTCTTTGGTTGAGATGGCTTCTCTTTTGGTTGGAAATTCAGTCATTCGGTTTGAAATGGAGCTACTCTGTTGAAAATTTATCTTTTTTGTTGAAAAAATAAACTGTTCCTGTTTAAAATGGAACTTTTTCTAGAAATTTGGCTTTTTCGTTTCAAGTATTTAAACTATTACTTTTTTTGTTAGTAATTTATTTCTTTCGGCTCATTTTAGAACTATTTTATGAAGAATTCATTTTCTCGATTGGCATTTCCTTTTCTGGAAATTCATCTTCCTGGTTAGAATATAGACAGACAGACAGATTGTTTTTTGTTTCTTAATAAAAGTTTTTGTTTCAACTGGTAATTGAACTATTCCTTTTTGGTAGAAAAATAATCTTTCCTTATTTATAAATCCAACTGTTTTCTTGAAATTTTTTTCCATTTTCTGATGACTAGTCTTTTTGGGTTGAAAATTATTCTGCATGGTTGAAAATTGATCTTTTTTAGTAGGAAATAATCTTTTTGATGTGGCATTCATATTCTTGTTGTTGAAAATACGACTATCTTGTCGAGAATTCAACTTTTGGACTTAAAAAATGACATTTTGGATGGAAATTTCCATATTCATTGACAGAAAAATCTTTCTTGGTTGAAAATTTGACAGTTTCGTTGCCGTTGAAAATTCATCTTCCCTGTTCGAAAATGTATCTCTTTTTTTTTAATTTCACATTTTTGGTAGAAAATTCAACTTTCTGATTCAAAAGTAACCTTTTTGTAATTAATGTTCAACTATCTTGTTGGGAATTAATATTTTTTTTTTATAAAAATTCATTTAGTTCGTTTGTTTGTGATTTATTTATATTTCAACCATTAAATTTCAGTAGTAATAAAGAGCGAATCCTTGTTAAAGAATCTTCAACTTGTGTACTTGGAATGATTAAATACTTTATTTTGAACGTTTGCTAAAATGTTTTTCAAATCTTGTTTTTATGAAGATTTATAACGTCCATTACTTATTCAAATAGCCTACATTGAATTCTGGAAGGATAAGTGTTGTGAGTTGTAACTTCTCTTCCGACGATTTCAGATGACTTTTCCATAATAAAAAATGAATTTTAATTCCATGAGGACGACTTTTCAACAGAACAGTTGAATTTTCGACCAAAATACATTACGTTAGGTACAGGTTGTACCTAATGATGATAGACGGAAGAGTGTGCAATAGGGTAGTGCAAAAATGCATTAGAAATTTTTTTTCTTCAAATTCTTATGCGAAACGCCCGGTAATTTGTTTGAATCCACAAACAAATAAACGAATTTTTTTGGAATATTTAGAGGTGGCGCCAGTCCCACGTATTTCCCATAAGAAAAAAAGACGTTTTTGTAAATTTCATTCAGAATTCTCAATATTAGGTGAATCGAGTTCGAAATTAACCATATCTCTTCACAATTAGTCACAGAATGCGGATAAAATATTACTTTTCAGATATCAACCCCATAAGTCTGTTTTATAGTGGCCCAAAAAACCCCCTAAGTGAAAAAATGGGTTTCCGAGTTTTTGGCGCTAATTATGGTTTTTGCGGTTTTTTTTAACGCAAATTGTTTCAACTACATAAAATACTACTGTATTATGATAACTAGTTGTTTATTTAAATTGTTTAAACAATTTTCATTTATTTCCAGCAAATTTCTCTCAGAAAAGGGTTAGAAAGTCAAGGTTTTTTTCTGAATTTTTCAACTTATTTTCAATGTTTCAGTTGAACCGAAGTAATAATTACATGCAGTTTACAACAACAATTATGTAAACAATTTGCTGTTGATTTACACAATATTCTCTCAGGATAAGAAAGAATTGTTTCAACATTCTATTATCATTGATAATAATATTTTCTTTGCTTAATGATAGAAACTTGCGCTTTTTTCTGAAATTTTTAACTTTTTGCCCACTTTTCACTTGAAGTGAGTTGAGATTTAATTCTAAAATTATGGATCCACAACGCAAAAAAAGAATTTTAAGGAAAGCAGTTTAACTGTCAACCAAGGAGTTAAAATTTCGACCTAAAAATATACATTTTTAATAAAAAATATAATGGTTGATATTTAAGGCCACTTTTAATCTATTTTCTTTCTTCTGTTCCTAAAGCACATTACCTTTGTCTTCCTAACGCCAATAGTACCACATCATCCGCATATGCCAAAGAGTAGAGCTTATTGGTAACGAGCTGCATGTAAGAAAAAGGCTGGAGTGCGGGGGGAAAATAATGAGCCAAGTTTGGGGCATAGGTAAGAGAAGATTTAAGGATGATTGGAGAATGAGAACATGGATGTTTGATGTGTTAGTGTGGGCAGTCGCGTACTATGGGGTAGAAGTCTGTGGATGGAAGGAGCAAAGAAGAATGGAAAGTCTCCACGAAAGATTCTTGAGGTGGGTTATGGGGGTAAGTTGAAGTTGTCCAGGATACATGCTTAGGGAAGAACTGGGTAGAGAGAAAATGATAGTTCGACAAGTAAAGAGAGCATGGAA
>WSXT02238663.1:0-15757 GCA_011762715.2 Neuroterus valhalla
CCCCACTACTCTCGAGTAGACATGGCAACTGACGGTAGCAACCAATTAGAAGTCACCTCTAGAAACACCCATGCGGAAGGGGACAGTGGTGTCAATTTCTCCCGACTTCAGCTAAACGAATGTTTACGTCGCGTAGCTGTTAAACTGAACGGAAGTCTTCTGTATAATATTTTTATTATTGGAAAACCTTCTATCTATTTCGAAGGAAGACTTTTTACCGGCCGTAAATTTCGTATTCTGACACTTCAAACGGCTCAGTGCTAACTGGGACATCTAGTATGTTATCTTGTGAAAGGTGACACCTAAAACGACGAGACTGAATTCACAAGCTCGTTTTTTGAATTTTCTCAGGGCGCTGACTGCAGCAAGAGCGTTTGTCCCGTTTTGTGTTCCTCACACGGACAATACGGCGGGGGTGTCTGCCACTGTGAGGACGGTTGGAAGGGTGCCGAGTGTGATATACCCCTTGGGGATTGCCAAGTTCCAGATTGCAACCAACATGGCGAGTGCGTACGAGGTTCCTGCATCTGCAGTCCTGGATGGAAGGGGCCCTCCTGTTCCGAACGTAAGTCACGATTCAATCTTCCCTCCAATTCTAAAATTACTCTACTCTGCACTTTCTCTTGTTTATTATTTATATCCGAGTTCCCTGGTTACGTGCCTAAATCAGGAAAACACACCTACAAAAAAAACAAGTACATTCTGTCTAAAACAAGACAGATCTATCTGTAAACAGCACGTATCCAAAGATTTTTTGTTTGGTCTACTAATACGTGAATCAGATCAACAATAGATGTTTTTCTACTCTGATCAAACAAAGCTTCCATCAATCATCTACCAAAAATCCGGTGAAGCAAAGACTGATGACGCTCTCACTCCTGGAACAACTTGAAACCCCTAGACTAACAAATGCCAGGAATAATGGGATTGATCTGATCCATAATTTAAAAAGTTCATCGGCGACCCTCGCAATCAGTATTCCCAGGGTGTGAGTAGGGTTGGGTGGGGTTCTTCAAGCCAAGTTTTACTACAGTTATCATTAAAGTTCCCTTCAATCGAATTGCGAGATTCAAAAGTATCGAGGAAGTAATTGGAGATTGCGATTGCAGCCGACTGTCCCGATCGCAGCTGCAGCGGACATGGTGCCTGCGTTGCAGGCAAATGCTACTGCAAGGCAGGGTGGCAGGGCGAAAGGTGTAACCAGGTGGACCAACAAGTCTACCAATGTTTGCCAGGCTGTTCGGAACATGGCACCTACGACTTGGAATCGGCTGCCTGCATCTGCGAGAAGCATTGGACTGGAATCGATTGCTCTCAACCGAGCTGCGGTCTTGAGTGTGGACCACATGGAACCTGTGAACAGGGTCGTTGCAAGTCAGTATTGAATCAGCTGCATTTCTTCATATTCCCTCATCTGTTATCCGATCTCGTTTGTCTTTGCCCACGTGCTCTACTAATTTATTTGCCTCTACAAATGGAACTTATTTTCGCAGATGCAACGACGATTGGACGGGGACGAAGTGTGATCAGAAACCTTGCGATCCTCGATGTGCTGAACATGGTCAGTGTAAGAATGGAACCTGCGTCTGTAGCCAGGGATGGAACGGGAAGCACTGCACATTACGTGAGTATTGCAGTACTTTCGCTCGAACTTGGAATTACCATAGAGCGCGTAACGAAACAAAACCCTTTTAGACAAGCACTCTAAAAATAAATTACACCGTTTCGTAGCTGGTTGTGAGAATTCGTGCAGCCGCCACGGCTTGTGTACTTTACTGAATGGCGAATACAGCTGTGAGTGTTCAACGGGTTGGGCTGGCAGAGACTGCAGCATTCTACTGGAAATGGAATGCAACGATGAAATTGATAACGACGAGGGTGAGTCCAACTGCAAGAATAAATATTCTGTTCTTGGAAAATTGTAGAAGTTTCGATAGTAACAGCTCTCCGTAAAAGTAGAGAAGTATTTTTTCGATCCTCCTTGGCTCTATTAGTATTAATCTTCTTTTTAAATTACGTCCTCACCAGATGGAATGATCGACTGTTCGGATAGCGAGTGCTGTTCTCATGATGCGTGCTCGGATCACATAATGTGCCTTGCCAGCAATGATCCTGTCGAGGTTCTTCTTCGAAAACAGCCTCCAAGTGTAACCGCATCCTTCTATCAAAGAGTCAAGTTCCTAATTGAGGAGAACAGCGTACAGAGTTACGTTCACACGGACGAGTATGGTGAAAGGTAGGTTCCGTTTAGGATTCGTTAAAGACAGACCCCGTGATTGATCTTACAAATTCCAGCTAATTTGCATCCAACGCTTCCTTCAAAATCAAGCATTACCGTTTGCTGTTCAATAATGTGAGAATTTCAACATTTGATTGTGAACGTAGCGTATGATGCATCGAGATCGGGAAAGTTTCAGAGACTAATTGATTTCGAATTCGGTTTCGTTACCATTTTGGCATGTCGCGTTTAATTTTTTTTCTTAAGAATTGAAAGCATGCCTCGGACGGTTGATGAAAAGAAGCAAAAAATAAATCATATCGTGGACTGATCTTGAAATCGATTAAAATCCATCGCCCGTACTTGATCATGCCTGTATTGACAGAAGGATTAAATTGGTGCATGGTTATACCAAAAGATTAATTGGCATAATTTAACCTATGCAAAAATGCTCACAATGGGGGAATGGATATCCTCTATTTCGTCCTTTCTATTTAATAAAGACCTTCTTTTTGACTGTGAAATTTAGACTGTGAAACCTTTAGATCTCTTCCAAAGCTAATTTGCTAGCTCTTTCGCAAAAATTGGATTCCCTTTGTGTCTTCTAACATTGAAATTTCAATTTAAAGTAAAAAATCTTGAGACCCATCTTGAGATCGGGAGTCCTCCTTTGATAATCTGAGCGGCTAGTTGCTGCGACCAATATCTTTCTTTGAAAAAAATTCTGACTTTGTGCTCCTTGTTCGTCAATGTATTCCCCTGTTGTGAGCACGTATCGGTTGTCAAGGATATACGCTCCGATCAATTGTAATAGTAGGAACGGGCCACCCGAGATGCATCGGTACAGAGAACCGTGTTGTTGTCGGATGAGAACCCCCTCCCAATCCGTGGGTGGGGGACATCGATTCCGTCACCTTCTTTGGACCATCCCTTTCCTCGTGTATCACCCTTTCCCTCCCTCAAATGCCAGGAGCACCGACGATCACCTCGGAAACACTGCCGATCAAAGGGTCTTGCCGCTGCTTAGTTCTACTTCTGTTCCTCGCGGCTATATAACCCGTAATGTGACGGCTACAAAGTTTGTGACGGGTGCTCATTCGCCACGTTCAATGAAACTTTGAATGCTTGTCGACGTATCGTTGCGAGCTTCACTGAAACCAGGGCACGTACTTCGAAGCTCCCACGAGTTTCCTTTAAAATCTAGCTTCTAGGACGAACCAGATATCAACCCTGCTTCAATTAATTTGATAGCATCCATAAAATCTTTAATTGAAATTGTAGAGATTAAATCTGAAGTCGGGGTCATGTATCATCAGTTCTATTGATGAAAGATATAATACAACTGAAGGATCTCAGCTCGATGGATGGTTCAAAAATCTTGGCTATTAGTTTTCAATTACGCCAGGGTCTGGAATTAGCACCGTCATACAAACTTTTCATTTTACAGTGACGTGGCTCATTTTTCGGATGATGCGAGGTGTACGATACATAATTCGTGGTGCGACTGGTATTCGAGGGGTTCGTGTACGTTGTCTAGTGTTGCTCCTCTTGTGTGTAAACCCTACCAAACCACCCTAATCACCCGAGCCCGAGTGCGGCTTCGTTGAGCCAATATTCAAAATTCACGACTGTCAACCTAGTGTCGTTGCGCGAAGTGTATTTAACTGTTCTTTGCTTTTACGTATACTACTTTTTTGTCTTTTTGATTTGATTTTTTGATTTGCCGCGTGAAATATTTGAGATCGTACGTTAGTTAAGCAAATACATAGAAAAGAGATATTCATGTTGAATCTTTAATATGAAAGTAGACGTCGGATCGGGACGTCAGCCAAAAATATTGGGGGGAAAGGAAGAAATTTCATCCACGGGATAAAAGACGTCTCGATCCGACGGCCAAATAGTTCCATCAATATGGTAGACACAAGTTTGAAATTCATTGATAAACTGCTTTAGGGACCCTCATGGAGAAAAATTACACTGCTTTTTTTCGTTGTTTTCACCAAAGACAAATGCCGTGTGTCAGCACTGAGGTTTACAAAAAGTCTAGAAGGGGTAGAGGCTAATCCAGAGATATTTGATTCTGAAATGAAGTTTTATCGCAGGAAATGGAACAAATTAGACCTTGTGAGGGATATTTTTTACGAGACAATAAATACGATAGGAAAATTGATTCCTGAGGGGATCGACAGGAATCAGAACCGCAAACTGCTGTCACGTGTATCTCACTATATGTATATGTTACGTAGTTTCCAACTTGTGTCCGTCATATGTTTACCACTCTGTGTTGAATGAGTCTGTGAGTGTCTGAGTTCATGTGCGTGGCTGGGACAATCGCGTGTCCGATGGGTGCGCTTGATTAGTGTGTGTCTACGTCTATTGTTTCTGTAATGGCAGTACGCAGCATTGCAAGGAACGCTCATCAAAACGTTTCCCGTCCATTAAAGCTGTATCGTTCTCACTAAGCGATGAAGAGTTCCTTAGATGGAAAAGACTCCTGACCCGCGCTCTAAATGCAAATCACCCCATGGAAAGTATTCCCCATTTGAAAAAGGCTATTTAAGTTTCATCTTCCTTTTCAATATAAAAAAGAAGAGGAAAATGAATAAGGGGAACCCTTATAGTTTCCGGATTCTTGCCATCCATCTTGGCATAAAAGATAATAAATTCTCCGCAATGTTCAATAAAAGGGCAAATTTTCTTAGGGGTGCAATCGCGAGATGGGCGAACTTGCGATGTTGCGTACTGCCCGCAAAACGTGGGTTCTGTGACCGTGTGGTAACGCCCTTTTCTTCTCGTTGGTTTTTCCCACACGTAGTGCGTTCTGGAGTTCCTTTACACCGCGGTAAGTTGCAGCTCAGCTCTCGCTAAATCGTTCATGTCCAACCATCTATGCTCGTCGCTCGTTCCATTATATCATCTTACATGTCTTTTTTTTCATATGAGCTTCTCAACTTATTAGCCTGTTTCGCCTTTTCTTTCTTCCTTATGTTCCTGTGATACGTGCGTATTTATGTACGATCACAATCAACACATTTTTTATCAGTTCAGTCTCAAATTTTTTTTTGCGTTGCCATGTTTACATCGTCTCCGCTTCTTTCTCGTACACTCCTTTTGTTATTATTCTTGTTACACAGTTTATTGCTTCTCATACCTTTCCCAGTGTTGTGTGCTCCACTTGCGTCGAATCGTACCCCGTTTCCGTTTTGACAATGTTTTCCTTTTGCAGCGTTCCCTTTCATGTTTCGTAATTGGGTCTTTTCTACATTTTAAAATAAATCCTTTTTGAAGCAAAAAAAAATCAGAACAAAAAGGGCACGCTGCGGTTTATGAGTAAAACTGCCATGCGCAATTGAAATGTAAAGATTTTCTGCGGGTGCGAGCAGAGTCTTTAGTAACGAGAAAAGTTCACCAAACTCGAAATTAACCAGCTGAGTAACTTTCAAATATCGAAAATTGGGTCGTGCCGAATATTCGAATGCGTCGTGATTTGACTAGAAAGTGGTATGGAAATGCAGAATAGAGCTGAAGCTTGGCACGATCTCCAAACTTACTCGGCAACTTCCTTGCCTTTTTCAAGAAAAGTTAAGAAAGAAAGAAATTCAGTTTCACGTGTCCAGCTTCCAACCACGGATTTATTCATCAGCAAAAACAAAACAGCTTTTAGCCACGGATTGAATCACGTATTTATTCATCAACAAAACTGAAGCAGCTTTTAGCCACGTATTTATTCATCAGCAAAACTCAAGCTTCTCTTCTCCAGTTGCATTTATTACGATTTATTAATCAACAAAACGAAAAAGCGGTTTCCTTCAGAAAATGGACACTGTGGCCAAATCTATCAAACAGATAACGATCTCTCTGTTAGATGGATTTGGCAACATGAATTTTCTGGAGAAACTGGACACTGTATTGTGAAAGTACTTCTGAATCCTTTGGTTTCCACAACGCTAAGCGGTCACTGGAATAACCTCAAGTTGACATTTTCTACGTGTTCAATACATTCACTTGCGTCACGTAGCCGCGTCTTTGTTCTCTACTCGTGCCCGCAGCAGTACCGAAACTATTAGTTTTCCCACCTGTCACGCGCGTCCGATCGTTCATACTTCGTGACAACGTTTTCGTTCGGGAAGTTTCTTCCCTCATTGTCGTCGGATGTACGCCTCGACGTAGAGACGGAGCCGGTACTGTCCTCGACCACCACGTACTATACATTACGTACTGAAAACCGTACAAACCTGTCTACTCTGTGTTATCTGTGGTATGTCGTCAGATTGTTGTTTTTGTTATGTCTTGTCTACTTCTTGTCCTCTAGTGCGTCAGCCCTGTATTAGTATATATGCTACTGTATTTTATAACCTGGTCTTGTGTTGTTTATGTTATTGCCAGGCTTGCACTTTGCGTACCTTGTCGAACTATCTACTATAGTGAACGTCCTTAGCATCCATACACACTAGTTTGCCCATCCCCGTATCATCTTTATAAAGGTCTGAAACGTATCCACACTGAAGAGTTGTTGGGTTGGCTGCCGGACAATCGCTGGTGAAGTAGCGCTACGCAACGTTTGGTGTAGCTGCTACTTGATGTTGGCGTACAGTAATCCCACAAAGAGAGACCAGCATGCTCGTGTCGTTAGCTGGTCGTCCAATTTGATATAGAATCTGCACCAAATTGATGGCCGAGCAGCGCTCCACGCGTTTGGTGTTGCAACTGTATCACGCGGGACAGCAGCTTGCCCACAACTTCTTCAGTGCAGTATTCCCAACGGCGGCCTGAATTTCTGAACTTGCGCCTAATGAGCATCAGAGGAAGATGAAGCGATAAACTGGTACCGTGGCATTGTGTCTCTCTTACACGCCTCTAGCGCAAGCGCATTAGCTCAAGCCGCCAAGTGTGGGAACACCATATAGTCATGATAATATTTATTTTGGTACTTTGATGGACAACCTACTACACACCGACTGAATCATCAGAACACTTGATAATTTTTGTCTCTTTTTTTCCTAATTACCAAAATTGCGTACACGGTGATGTGCAAATACACATATCACTCATAACGTATGACGCGACCGGTGAATTGATTCGCAAAGAGAGAAAAAAAATTAACAATCGGCAAACGAATGTCATACTGTTAATTATGTGAAGAGAAAAGAAAAGAACCCAAAGCCTTTCTTCCCATTGTCCCTTGTCTGCGTCTGTACTGCCGTCTTAACAATCTACCAATTACCCTTCAATGACCCAACCAAACCTTGTGTCTGTCTTTCTCCTATCCAACCGTATCAAAAATTCACTTAACGAATTAAACCCGATGCCTGTCATCCCGCTGCCCGCTGTAATGATCATCTAACAAGCGCAAAAAGTTTCGTGCTTCGAAATATGAGACAAAAATAACTAGAGATCTCTATCTCGAGCCTTCCCGTTTCAGAAGAGTCTCCGATATTTAGCCTGATTGCGACGTGTTTAGGGATTTTTTCAAAATAATGGGAGAACTGAGTTCATATGATCTGAAAAGTCGAGCAAAATTTCTCAGACGGACAAAGGCAGGATAGAGGAGGATAATGATAAGAGGGTGACTTTTAGATCACAGTTAGTGTCGCGTTTACGAGAAAACACAATCGGGTTCAATCTTTCGTTAATCCTTCATTTATAGGTTGGCGTCTGTCTTGAAGATATCCGTGTATTCCGATATATTATGTTCTCGTATCACGTATTATGGTTTCCCATGATTTACAGTAGTGATGACAGTGCTTGCCACCTCGCTGAGCTACTCTTTCTTGGAGGATCGGCACTTGGCCATGTTTCTCTACTTACAACTTTCTGCATCGTCATCAATAATTTCTGTTTTGTAACATTTTCACAAAACAAGGTTGTGCCAATTCAGTTGTATCTCCTTGATAGCAACAAGAAGCTTCATCTAGAATTCTCAAAAATTAAAACCAAGAATTCGTCAATCAAATTTGGACAATCACCCTTGAATGTCTCTGTTGAAATTTTGAAAAAAAGTCGAAAATAAAAAAGGTGAATGAGAAGACGACCTGCAAAACACCCTTCTTATCAAAAGGAAGAAGGAAGTTTCGGAGGTTGCCTTCTCATTTATCTTCCTTCTCTTGTATTTCTTTGTTGTTTTCAATAGAGATATTCAGAAGAGGTTGTCGAAATATGGTTCACAACCTCAAAATTGGTAGAGCCTTGTTTCGTCTCAGGAAAAAAAACTATCCAAGAAAAAGTTCCACAGAGTGTAAGTCTTTCAAAATTATTAAGTGAGGGTAAGTCTAACTAATCTCTTATATCTGGACCAATTTTAAGTCAAAGTCAATACAATTTCAAGGAGAATAGTATCCCAAACTTTTGATTTTAGATTAGCTTTTCAACATCTAAGGGAACGTTCAAACACTACGTTACCTGTTTTTCTTTTGTTTACATCGTTTTATCCCTTTTGGCTTCAAGGAATTTTTATTCTCGTCTTTATTTAAACAAAAGAAAAACAGGTCACGTAGTTTAAGTATGTTCCCTAATGAATCCTTTGATTACACAGGTCTGCAAGGTTTTGTTGTACAAAAGTTAGTGGTCTTTCTCGAAGTAAACTTTTCTGTAGAATCCAAATCCGAGCTCAGAATATGTTCATCACGTCAAGATTTTGAGATAGTCGAGGTTATATACTCGAAAAATGGGGTCTTTCGCTACTTTTGAGGTTATGTACTGGGCGCGCGAAATTTTTTTGGTCTCGTTTTAAAACGTTATTATTCAGTACTACTCTTGTTCTTCAAAATAAGTTGTTGAACAGTCACTAGGGATTCTTTTCACAAACATACAGCCATTTTCAGTTTCCACATTCATCTGAACAACCGTTGGAGCATACCATTTTGCACTCACCTTGGTAATAAAGATGTCGATTTCTAACTGTAAATTCTTATTCAGAGACCAGCAAGACCTCC
Organism: Neuroterus valhalla; assembly: GCA_011762715.2. Taxonomy (NCBI): domain Eukaryota; kingdom Metazoa; phylum Arthropoda; class Insecta; order Hymenoptera; family Cynipidae; genus Neuroterus; species Neuroterus valhalla. The sequence goes on from WSXT02238663.1 coordinate 9,151, forward strand.
AGGTACTAATTTTTAAGAGAAATTTCCGAGTGCAAAATGGTATGCTCCAAAGAGTCAATGTGAATGCTCATACGGACATACGGTGTTTTTCAGATGAATGTCGAAACTGAAAATGGCTGCATCTTTGTCAGAAAGAATTGCTTGTGACCGTTAAATAGCTTATTTTGAAGGGAAAGGGTAGTACTGAATGAAGGAGTTCTGAAACAAGACCAAAAAAATTTCACGCGCCCAGTACATAACCTCAAATGTAGCGAAAGACCTATTTTCCGAGTATATAAAACCTCAAATTTCTCAAAATCCTGACATGAAACACATATTCTGAGCTCGGATTCGGATTCTACGGAAAAAAATTACTTCGGAAAGACCTCTCGTTTTACAACAACAAATACAACCCCATTATTATCTGTTCCCCAGCGTACCGCGTAAAGGACGGTTGAGCAATATTTTCATTCTTTTCGTAAGACAGGTTACAATTTTGAAATTCTCAACAATAAATAAATACAAATGTGTTTAGTAATACGTGAAATTGTGAATAACTGAAGAAATGAATGAAAATATGGCACTGTTCTTGTCCGCTACGGTTCACTATAATTTTCTCCAACTTGGAAATCGAAGGATCAGTAAAATGTACTTTCGCTTCTCAAACATAATTTCCAAAAAGCTTTTTTCCTATACTGCAGCTTTTTTTTTAAATTTCAGTTTATAAGATCAAAGACACTGGTAACTAACGATAAGTAAGATTACTTTGCCCTAATGAATATTTTCTTTTCCTGAGGATCATAGAGCGCGGAATTAAATTGTTTGCCCTCTTGATGAAAAGTTACTTTTATTGGGTCAATTTGAGCAATTGAGGGATCGATAGTCACGCAGTTGATACGAGTGCGATCCTCCAAGGACCAATATGATTTCCCTTGTGCAGTTCCTTAGGGACTGAGTAATATCTGCTGCCTCCACCTACACGTAGTTTGTTACACATGCGCGCAAATTTCACGAACAAATACCCGATTGCAGACACATACACACACGATTCCACACACAATACGCGCGCGCGGGTGAGCACGCGCACGACACGCATGCGCTCGCGAATCCTCGGTAAATCACCTCGTATGTATATATAATAAACTGTGTAACGCAGTTTATATACCTGGTACCTATTGATTTCATTATATTCAGCACATACACACGTGACTGCTTAACATTATATCAGCTTGATAATATTTCGACTTTCCGCCAAAAAGTACATACATTTATCAGTCCTGAATTGATTATACATCATCTACGTCTCTACATACAATCCTAAATGATATTTATAAATGCATGTATTCCATTTTATATGATCTCTAACATAGGTTCCAGTATCAAGTTCGGTGTGTCCCAAAATCACATTTGGTTGCAACTGAATGATCTCGCATAATGGGCAATTTATTCCAATAAACGAATGGTGGAGGACAGTTTAACAATTGCTTCTGAGTACCCACTGAAGCAGATCTGTCCAGCGACGAAGAAATCTGATGGAAGCATATGTTGCGTTCCCCCGCCCTTGTGCTCCTCCACTATTGCGCTCCCCACCCCTGCTCTTTCCCTTCTCTTTCTCTCCCCCACCCTTTCTTTCCGCCTATCCTTGCTCTCAACATCCCGGAGGAGTGGTGATCCTCGCGTGGCAAGGAGCGTGGTGGGGATGGTGTCACATCTGCTCACATCAGATTTTCCCCTCGACGGACAGGTATTTGCCTAAGTACCCGAATAAGCTGCTCTAAGCAGAATACTATCTCTTATGCTGGAAGTGAAATGAAGAAAGAAATCCCTGAACATAGCTCTTCAAATTTTTTGAATTTTTTTTTTAAAGTGGCTAAAATTTAAAAAAAAGTTGAGTCAATAATTTTATATCTTTAAATCCATCAAAAATTATATCTATCCTTTTTAATGTCAGTCTCCTTATTCAAATTTATCCTTGGCCCATCCACGTCAATCCTTCTCTATCCTTTGCTTATCTAGCTCAATCTTTTTTCTATCTTTATCTGTCTACATTCATACTTATCTTTTCGAAATCTGGCCATTTTATTTAAATCTATGCTCCAAGATTTCATTTAATTCTTATATAATTAATGGAATGAACTGTAAAATAAGGTACATAAGAAGGTCCCCTACTTGACAAATGGATAGAAAAGTATAGACGTGGATCAAAAGGGATAACCTAGGATAGGACGAGTGGGATCCAAAAGTATAAAGCTAATTATAAAATTAGAAAAGAATTTACTTGGATAGAAAAATAGCAATTGGAAAATCTAAACAAGATTCTGGATTGTTGAATGTTTAGAAAAGAATAGACGTTGATAAGGGGAGGATAATAAAGGTTCTATAAAATATTGCGGTAGATATACAAGAGATAGGGCGTAGATTGGGAATTGATAGTCTTGGATAGGAAGACTGATATTTGAAAGGATATAATTGATTTATCTTGCTGGAGGAATAGGAAAGGATATCATGAAAGGATAACAAAAAATTTAGATTAAAATTGACAAGGAGAATTTTAGATTGTCAAATACATAGAAAGGAATAAACGTGAATTAGGAGGGATAAACTTAGGCAGAACGTCATTAAGAAGATAGGGATTGAAAAAGATAAGAAGGATTTGAGATTGAAAAGCGGATAGGAGAGGATAGACTTGTAAAATAGAGGATAGAATCAAATAAAAGAGAGACAAGGATCAAAAAGGATGAGTGCTTTATATTGCAGATGAGATAGTCGAGATTAACCTGAATGGAAACACACCAATTGGAGATTATGAGATAGATTTACATTGTAAAAAAAATAGGAAGGGAAAGACTTGGTTAAGCAGGAATAGGCTTGAATAGACTTTGATAGAAAGACTGTGATTCAAAAGGTATTTAAAGATTGGATGAGAGACTTAGGGGAATATTTACGTGGGAAAGCGGAGGATGGTGAGAGATATAGATGAGGATGAGTGATGGATAGACACGTAGATAATCGGAGGGTAATGAAAGATATGGAAAAGGGGAAGTGATGGATGGACGTAAAACTAGGTGGGGATAAGCCAGCGATAGACTTAGATAAAAGGACTTGGATTGAAAATAGTAGGAGTGATTGCAGATTTGATGAGAAATAGAAATGGATTCAAGTGAATAGCAAAGGATAAATTAGGATAAGACAGAAGGGAGACTAGAATTGAAACTAACGAGAGTGATTTATATTGCAGAATAGATATAGATTTGCCTGAATAGGAAGATAGCAATTAACAATATGAGGAAGATTTCAAAATGTCAAACAGATAGTAAAAGATAGGCGTGGATAGACAGGATTCAGCTTCATTGATCTCGACAAAAAGACTGGCATTCATATAATGATTAAAGATTATGGAAGGGATAGGCTAAGTTCTGTGTGGATGAGCGGATAATGAAGGATAAATAATAGTGATAAGAAATTATATAAGAGATAGAAGAGGATTATTATGAGTGAGCAGAAGGTAGATGTACATATTTGATTGATATACTAGGAATCGAAAAATGGTAAGATTGAAGCAGAGATAAGAGGAAGTTTTGCGTGTATGGGTGGAGGATGAAAAGGATAGAGATAGCAGTGATTAGAGATTAATCAAGAGATAGGATAGGCTTTTTGTTAGTTAGCAGAGGATAATAAAGGAAGGATCTACCTAATTGATGGATATACTGCGATTCAATTGATGACTAAAGATTGAAGTAGAGATTGGGAAATTTTCACGTTGATAAGCAAGAGACTAAAGAAGGATATAAGATAGTAGGGGTTTGAGGATAAATAACAAATAGAAGAGCTTTTTAGTTTGTAAGCATAGGATAGCAAAGATGATTGTATGGTGGATAGATGGACTGGAATTGAGAAGGATAAACGAGATTTATATTGTAGAAGGAGTAGGAAGAATTTAGATTATTAAGGATTGAAGACAAGATATTGAAGGATTCATGGGAATAAATGCTGGATAGTGGAGGATAGGTGTGGATCAATAGGATTCATACATGGATGGCAGGGGGTAGTAAAGGATAGATGTGCATAATGGATGCATATAAAAATTTTATGTGGATAAGCAGAGTGTAATAATAGATTGAGATAGTATGAGAGACGTTCATATTTCATTGATACACTAGGAAGAAAAAGGATAAGGAAGATTTAGTATTGAAGAAGGGATAGAAAGAATATAGATTGTTGAGGATGGAAGAGATATAAAAGGATTCACTTGAGTAAATTGCAGGATAGTCGAGGATAGATCTTAATTTATGGTATATATACATGGATAGGAAGTTTGGTATTCGAAAGTACAGGAATGATTATAGATTGGAAAGAAAAGATCAACAACATTTGTTCTAAACTACAGAGGATATGGACGGATACATTATTCCTTTCCCCCCGAATCTTCAAGATAAAAAATTATCCCCATTGATAAAAAGTCCATTCAAAAACTTCCAGCTATTCTGCCATTTTTTAATTTGCTATTCCGAATTTGTCAAGCAGCCAAAGCAATAAAGTCTGCTGTCAAATCCGCTTTTATCGAAATTTCAAATTGCAAATAAAAGGACCTCTTGATTCGTAAAGTCTGGGCTTTCAAATGCTTATCGGACGAAACCTTGTGAAGTTGATCCACATTGTTCCGGGTTCCTCGATTTGGTTATTGGCATCGGTAACTACTTTGTATCGAGACTAGAATGGCACGCAAATTGAATTGCGAATTGTATTGGCAACCAAGTGCGAATATTGAAACGCACCGAACCATTCGCCAGCGGTGTAGCTGATTCGATGAACTCCACCGATGCATTTTTTAACGAACATGCCCTAAATTTCTGTGAATTAAAATTGGCACTCAAAAACGGAATAATCTCTTAAAAAATAATCTCTTTTCGAAATTGCCGAAGACTGTGACAATTCAAAGTGTCCCAAATTGAAAAAAAAAAACGAAAATATCCAGTCAGCTACACCGATAGAGAGTGCAATGCAACAAAAATTGCGAGAGAGATCATCATTTTTTTAATTTATAACAGCCGGGTTGCCGTAATGCGAGGCCAGGTTGTTACGGAGCAAGGACTTGGAATTGTAGGCATTCGAGTTTCCGTTGACAAGGACTCACGTTTTGGATTCACTCTCACGAGAGCTGGTGGATGGTAAGTACTATTTTTTCGTTTTTCACTTTTAAATCAAATTTTCTTCTCCAAAAAGGAAGAAATTTGCCACTATTGCTACGCAGTTGAAAAGCGAAACATCCACCGCGCCAAAAGAGGCGCTGCAGTGCCACAACCAATATGGCCGCGGTAGGCGTACTGATTCGTATTATTTTTATGGATCAATAAAGTAATAAAAAAAAGTGATCAAAAAATTATTTTGAAGTTTGAAAAATTGTACATCTGGGCTCAGATATTTTATTTAGCTACACGAAAGCTACACCAGCGTTAAGAAATATGCTCGAATGTAAAAGGAAAGTTATTTCGGCGTGTTAACTTACGTCTGGCACGTCCATATTGGTTAGTTTGTGTAGGGACTGATAGGGGCCGCATAGAATGCGTTTACGCTAACACAGTTACGTAACTGTTCCGTTAATAATGCATTACAGAAATTAATTGCCACCACTCCTGATAATTTCAGTCAATTTCAGACATTTACAAAAAAACTCTTTATTCATTGATGGGTCGAAGAGACAAAGCTACTAGCCATTAATTTAATTTGATTGAATAATTTAATTACTTTGATTGTAATTTTAAAATTGGGGGAACCTCATAATTAGTTCAGAAAAGCAGAAGTGAATCAATATCTGATTTTGAATAATCGATCAAATCTTCCGATATTTTTAGCAATGTGTTATTTCGGAAATTTTTACTTTTTTAAACGAAGTTTAAATAAAAACTTTCGAACCAAGTGAAACTTTCTGAACTCATTTTTTATTTATAATGATCTTTTCTTATTTCAAAAAAAATTTAATTTCCAACAAAATAGTGATTTTCTACTAAATTGTTCAACTTTAAGTAACAATGCGGATTTTCCCCAAAGTAGTTGGATTTTTAACGGAAAGTTAATGCACAACCAAAAGTTGATTTTTTAACCGAAACCAAAAATCTTCAACGGAACAAGAAAAGAATCATTTTTCACGAAGAAGTTGATCTTTCAACCAAGTACCTGAATTTTCAATAAAGAAGATTTATTATCTGAATAGAATGCAACAGTTTGAATATTGAACCAACAATAAAAATTTTATTTCCAAATAAAAAACGGTCCAATGCAAACAAGAAAAATTAATTCTCAGCGAAAAATGTGAAAGTTCATATTTCAACCCAAAAAGATTTCAATTGAAAAAAAAACAGTTGAGTTCTACCAAAAAAGACTAATTTTCAACAAAATAATTAAATCTGAAACTTGAAAATATAAATTTTTAACAAAACCGCTAAAAAGCCGAGTTCTCCAGAAAACAGTTCACTTTTCTACCCAAAAATATAAATTTATAACCAGAATAATGATTTTAACCAAATAAATGAATTGTGAACAAAGAAGTTGAATATTTTTAAGTTTGATGTTACAGTTTTTGACCAGGCATGTCTATTTATGTTATGATGTTAATGTTTTTGTCTACTTG